>JBBPDE010008917.1:0-11371 GCA_037974605.1 Nannopetersius ansorgii
TGGGATTTTAAGGTGGACTTTGGCTGCTGCCTGGACTGATTTTGTGCTTCCTGAAGTGAGTGGACTACGGCGCGGTGGTCCAAGTCGGATCGACTGTAGGAGTGGCAGCCACAGTGGTCCTTTTTTTGTTGGCTTTGTTTCCTTTGCCTCCTTTGCAGGTACCCGGTTGTGGTTGTTGGATGAAGCACTGAGGCAGATCGGGCAGCACGGAGAGTGGAGGAGGGGAGACTGGGACAGACGAACCGCAGCTGTGGACCGGAGCAGCAAATCAAGACCCCTCAGACTCCTGCAAACCCCAGCCAGCTTACAGGGAGGTGTCCAAGGCAATGAGAGTGCGTATGAACTGAGCCTGTGGCTGGGAAGGGGATTGTGGGTCTAAGGTGGTGTGTTTTCTGTCCGGCAGGGTCCGCGGAGTGTGTGGCTGGAAGGAGCTGGAGGGCGATTGGAAATGCAGAAGCCGTGTGGAGAGAGGCAGGCGTCGCGACAGAGCCCCAAGGCCGCTTGGGCTGGCATGGTGGGGGGTGCGAGCAAGGGAAGCTCTGGAACTGAGAGAGGATGTACAGGAAAGATGGGCGCTGCCCGAAGGGTGTGGTTTGTGGGCTTTCTTTTGGTTTTGTTTTCATTTATTTTGGTTATGTGGGAGCCCTCTGGGTGGGAGTGCAGCGGTCCGGGATAATTTTTCTGTGTTTTGTTTGTTTTTCCCTGTTCCCTTTTTCCTTTGGTATGAGCACATACCAAACCATTTTTTGTTCCCTTTTGTGTGTAGTGTCTCTGTCGTCCTATTTCCCTCCTTCCCTTAGCGTGGAAGTTGCAGTGATCATGAGCTTGCTGTGCAGTGTGGATTTATATTTGCCCTCCTGTACTAAGTGTTAATTTGAAATCATATTTTGCAGTGTGTGGGCAATCACGTGTGCGTTGTGTGGGGGAAGAGTTTAGTCCAGGGTGGGGAGACATCTTGCATTGTGGAGCTCATAAATGCTTGTTTGCTATGAATAATTTACTTCATGCTGCCAGTGTCTTGCTTTATTGTTGTGACCCCCAGAGAGAGGTAGGAAACAAAACTAAATCTTAAGAGTATGTGCACCAAAATAAATAGCCGTGAGGGTCTCTTACCCCGGGCCACCATAATATGGTTAAAAGAGGCTGATTTCAAAGCTATATATAAAAGATGAGAGAAAGTTCGGACCAAAAAAAAATTTAAATAATAATAATAAAAAAAAGCGCCACCAGACACATAACAACCTGCATTCCAAACTTTATTGGACAAACTATTCACAACCATAAGGCACATTTTTTAAAAAAGAAACATGAAGGTCTGACGCAGGCCATTTTACTTCTAGGAGGCAACAAGCTAGGTCTTTTGTGAATCAAGACCCTGCTGGACCCAGCACTGAACACAGGTGGAGCTGTCATGAAAAAAAAGATGAAATTTAAAACAGATTTGCCATAGATGTTGTATAGCGTAGCTCAAGCACACATTTATCAAAATACTATTAGACTTATATAAGTTTAAAGTGAAGTGATCATTCGTGAACACACCACTGCACACAGTGTGAACAGCACGAAATACAACCTCTGCATTTAACTCATTCACCAAGTGAAGCAGGGGGCAGCCATGAACACGGCGCCCGGGGAGCAGTGTGTGGGGCGGTACCTTGCTCAGGGTACTTCAGATGTGCCTAGAGGTCTTGGGAATCGAACCCATAACTTCCTGATCACAGAGCAAATGCCCTAGCCACTAGGCTACCAGCTGCAACAACACTTTTCAGGTACCAATTTAGTTACCAAACAGCAAGGTAGGTCTTAAATGTGTCAGACACTGAGCTTTAGTTCCTGCAATAATGCAATAGTTTTAACCATTGATTTGGAAAACTCAGGACGCAACAGCAATAAATCTACAAAAACAGAACAGCAAAGATGGTGCCTTCTTAAGCAGAAAGATTAAAGTAAATACATGCACTCACAGATTAGGCCTCTTCACTCATGAAATCAGAGGTGCATTGAATTAAGTGTATTTAAATGTAACAGTCAAACCACCTATAATGCGGAGACTTCATCTTCGTAGATCATTCAAGGAGCATTCCATGTCCTCAGGATGTTTGAAGACTGCAGGGTGAAAGTAATTCCTTTCTCTCTGAGTTGCTTCTTCACTGCGTAAAATGCTTGTTTTGCTTTACAACCACGGCAGAAAAATCCTTGTAGATTAAGATGGTGTGGCCGTTGCAATGTAGTTGACCCGCAGGTCTTGCAGCTTGCAGAATGCAAATTTTGTCCTGAACGTTGTTGAGTTTCAGAACAATTACACGTGACCTTTCTCCTGGTGCTGGTCGGCGAGCTGAAATATGATGTGCTCGGCCCACTTTAACTTGGTCATGCTTAAAATCATGGGGTTTATGGGGGAAGTTCTGATTGGGGAGAAGGAAGTATTCCCTGTTTTCCATTCTGCAAGTGGAGGAATGAGTGCAGAGTATGTGAGGTATGTATGTGGTCATGCACAGTGCTGTTGGCTTTGCGGATGCATGTTTGCTGTATATGTCTGTAACAGAGGGAAGAGTATGGTTTTCTTTTTCAAAATCTACACAAAAAAGTCTATAATGGCAAAGTAAAAACATGCTTTCAGATATTTTCTTAAATTTATAAAAACTGTAAACATGTAAACACAACATGTACATAAGTATGCACACCCTGTTTTATGACACTCAAAATTGAGCTTGGATGCCTCCAATGTCCACTGATCATCCTTTGAGATGCTTCTACAGCTTGGTTGGAGTTTACCTGTTGTTTGAACATGATTTGGAATGGCAGACACTTGTCTATATAAGTTCTCATAGTTAAGGGTGCATATCAGAACAGAAACCAAGCAATGAAGTCCAGGGAATTGTCTGTAGACCTCTGAGACTAAGGCACAAATCTGGCAAAGGATACAAAAATTTGGCAGCATTGAGTGTCCCCAAAAGCACTGTGGTCTCCATTAGTCACAAATTGAACCACCAGGACCCTCCCTTGATCTGGATGCCCGACCAAACTGAGAATTCGAGGAGGAAAGGTCAAGACCCCAGTGGTCACTATCACTTGTGGAGATCCATCCAAATGGTGAACCTTAGCTAATGCACTCCACCAGTCATTCCTTCATGGTAGAATGGCCAGAAAAAAGCCACAGTTGTGCCAAACTTTTGGAGGCATAACCGATAAGACTTGAAGCTGTTACTGCTGCCAAACACATGGGTGTAAATATTTATGAAACACTGGGTTAACAAGCATTTGGCAAACAAAAAAAGTTGCACATATTTCTTAAAAGTTGTTTCTGCTTGTCATTATCAGGTGCTGTGCATAGGTCATTGAAGAAAAACTATCCTCAAATCTATTTTAGAATAAGTCTGTAATGTAACAAAATGTGGGAGAAGTGAAGGGTTGCGAGTACTTTCTAATGGCACTGTGTCTTTATAGCTGGCAGCAACTTGGTTAAATAGCTGCTGTTGATTTAAGTATAGCTTTACAGATTTTAAGAACAGTTGTGGACTTTAAGTACTGATGTACGTCACTCTGGATAAAAGCGTCTGCTAAATGCCGTAAACGTAAGCATGGGTTTACAGCAGTTTACAGCATTTACAGCAATTTCACTCTCAACTGGATTTAGATGCACATTATATACATGTATGCCTACATGGTACCTTGTGTCAGAACACCTACCATGCTGCTTCATGGGGGTGTGTAGAATTACAATTAAAAATAAAACCAATGACTTGTTTTTTGTCAGCTTGTGATGTGTGTTATTCTGTAATATTTCACCAAGCTAGTCACAGGCATAAGGTATTTTATGTGTTGTGTCAATAATGCAACAATGCGGTGAAAGAAAATGTACTTATAATTCTTAAGTATTTTTAAAAGCAAATTCTTCGGTACTTTAACTTAAGTAAAAATCTAACATTTACAGGTGATATCTGTACTTTCACTTAAGTAATGAATGTGAGTACTTTGTCCACCTCTGGATGCTCCTGGGTTTCTTGGTTTCTTGGTGATGACAACAATCTCTGTGCTCTGGACAATCTCCACTGAGGATCTACTGATGTGCAGCAAAGAGTGATCACGGTGTACTCCCCTGAAGTCAACAGCTATCTCTTTTGTTTTGGAAAAATGTTGAGACATGTTGTTACCTCTGTACCAGTTTGTTAGCCATTGCAGCTCGCCTCTGTATGCCACCTTGTCATTCTGACGGATCAAACCCACCACAGTTGTGTCATCAGCGAACATGGTTTGAGTTATGCATTGCTGCACAATCATGGGTCAGTAGCATGAACAGCAGCTGGCTGAACACACAACCCCTGTGCTCAGTGTGGTGGTTCTGGTGATTCTAATCCTGATTGACAGAGGTCTTCAAGTCAGGAAGCCCAGGATCCAGTTGCAGAGAGAGATGTTAGTGCGCAAGCATAGACCCAAAAATCTGAAGGATTCTGTGGGATTCTGTATGGAGGAATGGTCTCAGATCCCTTGCCATGCATTCTTAAGTCTTGTTAAGCATTATAGGAGAAAAAAAATTAGATCTGTTATCCGCACAAGTTCTACGACTGTGGCACACAGACATTTTAATTTTATTTCAATTTAATTACAAGCTTTAATTATTTTTTCAACCATTTTACTTTTGTTAAAATGTTAATGTGAGGAACATTTCCCAGTGGGAGGGACAAGTATTTCAAATAAATGAATGGACTGGTGTGGTTTTGGGTACAGATTTGTGTTTGGGAGGGTGTGATGTTGGCAGGGTGTGTACCTGCTGTGTCATAGATAATTTTCAACCAAGACAGTCAGACAGTTGAGGCTTCCACTGTTTTATTAATTACAGAGTCGTGGTCAATGAGAGACAAGTAGCTAGCTTGTTCTGAAACAAGATGTTCTGATGTTACAATTTTATAGTCTTTTCCAGACCACACCGACTTTTCCTTCTGGCCAATACAGGACTTGTTTGAGCATTCAATCTTAGTTTGGCCATAACAGACAGCGACACATGTTTATACTATATTTGACAAAGCCACACAACAGTTCCCCTACTTTTATGACCCCCAAATGTTATAACTATGATTTCTAATTGAATTTAATGGGAGAGCAAATCCCTCCTATTTATGTAGTATTTATTATGATTAATTTCCCCATCAGCTGCAGGCCTGTGGGAAAGTGAGGTTGATTTTATAGCAGGAGGGTGTGATTCAGCTGTGGATCTGACGAGTGCGAGTTCTGGCACTGGTAGAGGTGTTTGCACTTCTTTTGAAATTGTTTCTTTCTAGATTATTATGCGCTTCTTTCTGGATTATGTAGTGTAGTATTAGTGTAAACACATGATAAATTGTTTAAATTACGATATCCCGACATTGAGAAACTCTTTGTGTCCACACGGCAGACATGTTGACTCTAACCCCGTCTGACGTGTGCAGGTTGTTGATTCCGTCATCACTGTTTTGGTCACGTTAAAGTACAGTGCATAATTATACCGGGTGTAATTTCGGCATTACGAACGGCTTTCCGTGTGTCTTTCTTAGATATACTGAAACATGTCCACCCGGCAGACATGTTGACTCTAATCCAGTCTGGTGTGTGCAGGTTGCAGTTGTTGATTGTGTCATCACTGTTTCAGTCACATTAAGGTACAGTGCATAATTATACTGGGTGTAATTATAAAGTCCAGATCTGCACCTGATTTTTTTTAAAGAAATAAGTAAGCAGTAGGAAAGGGACATAGTTAGTCACCAAAGTGCTCCTTGAAGAGGTGGGTCTTCAGGCGACGCTCGAAGACCGTGAAGGACTCTGCCGATCGGACCAGAAGAGGGATTTCATTCCACCACTTGGGAGCCAAGACTGAGAAGAGTCTTGATACATGTTTCCCTCTTCTCTTGAGTGGTGGAGGCTCAAGACAAGCTGTGCTTGAAGCCCTGAGAGGACGAGAAGTGACACGTTGTTTGATCAATGCTGTTATGCATGGTGGTGCAAAACCGTTTTTGGCCTTAACACGAGCAGCCACAGGGAGCCAGTGGAGGTTCTTTAGTAAAGGTATGGTGTGAGTGAACTTAGGAACATTGAACACTAACCTGGCAGCTGCATTCTCAATCAGTTGAAGTGGTCTGGTTAACTTCCATGGAAGTCCAGCCAGTAGAGAGTTACAGTAGTTCAGTTTGGAAATGACCAGGGACTGGACAAGAATCTGTGTAGCTTTTGTGGTGAGGAAGGGTCGGATGCTTCTGATGTTGTAGAGAAGGTGTCTGCATGTTCTAGAGATCTGGCCAACCTGCGGCAAGAAAGACAGATCTTCATCTAGCGTAACACCAAGAGTTCTTACTTCTTAGAACGGACGATAGCCGAATTCCCAAAACAGATGGTGAGATCATGGCTTGGTGATGGACTCCCTTTGAGGAAGAGGAGCTTGGTCTTGCTGGGGTTCAGCTTGAGGTGGTGGGCCGCCATCCAAGAGGAAATGTTGGCCAGACAGTCCAAGATGCGGGTTGAGGTCTGGTTGTCGTTTGAAGGGAAAGAGAGAGTAAGTTGTGTATCATCAAGAGAACCAGTATAAAGATAAAAGAAAAGTGGTCCTAAGACCAAGCCCTGTGGGACACCAGTGGATAGTCAACATGAAGCAGACTAGGTGCCTTGCCATACTACCTGGTACCTCTGGTCATCCAGGTATGATGCGAATCATTGCCAGGCTGTGCCTGAGATACCAAGGTCGGAGAGAGTGGTGAGGAGGATCTGGTGGTTGACTGTGTCGAAAGCAGGGGAGAGATCGAGGAGGATCAGAGCAGAAGAAGGTTGGCTTCTCTAGCCGTGCAAAATTCTTCTGAGACCGCAAGGAAAGCTGTTTCAGTGGAGTGAGCTGTCTTTAACCTGGACTGGTGGGGGTCCAGGAGGCTGTTTAGGAAGAGAAAAGAGTTGATTTGATTATACACTGCACGTTCCAGGATTTTAGAAAGGAAGGAGAGGAGGGATACCGGTCTGTAGCTGTTGACATCTGAAGGGTCCAGTGATGGTTTCTTCAGAATCGGAGTGACCACAGCAGACTTGAAAGCAGATGGAACATGCCCAGTCATCAAGGAACCGTTGATTATGTAAGTGATGCCGGGATGAGATCTGATTATATCATCTGAAGAGTGCTCGACGTGGTAGCTCTATTGGATGTTAGGAAAAGTGAGACTTCTTCAGCAGAGAGTGGCGAGAAGGTATGAAACTGGATGGCGTGGTCTGGTCTCTGTCTGGCAGGCAGTGTGTTGGTAGGAGGAAAGGATGCCCGAATGTAATCAATTTTCTCGTCGAAGAACTTTGCGAAATCTTCTGATGAGAGATCTAGAGATACATGGGGAGAAGGAGGTTTGAGAAGAGATGAAAAGGTGACAAAGAGCTTGCGAGGGTTAGATGCGGATTCTTCGAATTTAGTTCTGAATTTATTTCTGAAGAAGGAAGACTTAGCAGAGGTTAAACAATCCAATTGTTACATAACAATCTTATTGTTACAATTCTCTCTGTTTTTGCTTTAAGGGAGTGGAAGCGCTTCCCTGACCTCAATAGAGAAAAGAGTCCATTGTCAGGATGATAGAGAATTTTCAATATTTTCCTGGCTTTAGTTCGGCACTGCTTGGTGTAGATGAACTGTAGGTCAGGAAGCTCAGAGCAAATGATGTGTCTGGCTGAGCACACCACTCCTTGAAGAGCTCATCTGTCCTGCTTGGTGCTGTTCCCAGGTGAAAATTGAAGTTCTGAACATGTAAAGTTGAGAATTGCTTTCATTACTTGAAGGTACTGTAACAACAATATACTCAGGTATATACTCAGGCATTGGAAGGTTTGATTTTTCAGAAGTATGGGTATAATTGCGACTTATGAGTTTATGAATGAAGCATAATATGTGAAAGGTCAAGTAAACCATATCATGTTTGATATCTGTGTGCTCCTCTCATTCTTATTCAATCAAAACTACAAAATTTAATATTCCACTATGCATGGTTTTGGAGTTATGAACTTTTATGCCAACACCTAAAGAAATTCTCAACCAAGAAGCAGAACCATTAGGACCCCCCCCCCACCCCCCCACCCCCATCCAGAATATCCAAGAGGAAGGGGGAGGAAAAGCCTCTGATTGGGCCGTCGGAAGGAAGACTGTCCTCAGCTCTCAGGCATAAAAGGGGCAGAGAGTGACTAGAGACAACACCCCTTCCATCTCCCGGCAAACTCCACTCTATGGCTGACCACCTGAATCTTCAAGACCTTCCAGAGATCCTCTCTATCTTCTCTGACCTCGAACCTCCAGAACAAGGCCTGACCCTCCACTCCATTCCGTCGGCCCAAGACTGACACCCGAGACTCCAATCCCCCTCCACGAATCAGTGCATAAGTAAATCTTCTTTACTCATTTTGGCAAAATCTGGGTTGCAAAGGCAGACATATGGTTGAACTGTTGTTGTGAGAACAGGGCTGTTTTATGAAACTTGGTTGTCAGAGATAAACCATTTACCATAACTTTACCAATGTCAAGCAAACTTTCCTCATTCCCTTGTTGTGTTGTGTGTAATGTGTGTTTTATATTATCACCACCACATCATCCAAACAGACATCAGAATTCGGTACCCTAGCTAGCACTCGATTCATGAGTCTTTGGAGGGTGGCCGGAGCATTGCGGAGTTCAAAAGGAAGAACTGTATATTGCAGAAAATCCTCTGGTGTAACAAAAGCAGAGATCTCAGAGGCATGTGCAGTAAGAGGAACCTGCCAATATACCTTCAAAAGATCAAGCTTAGACACATATCTAGGGCATCCCACATGATCAATACAATCTTCCATTGTCGGCAAGGGAAAAGAATCTACCATGTGTATTGTCAAATCCAAGCTCTGGAAAACCAGGAGCAAAATGACAATAGACCAGCAATATGTCACAAGTGATATGGTTTTCAGAAATGTTGTACGTGATATTCGCAGACGGAAATTCCCTGGAGAACTTTTGAATAACGTATTTGACTCTTCTGCTTTTGAATAGTTCTGCATACTACATCAATATAGTTTTCCTCTAATAATGCGATTTTTTTGTAATATGTATTTATATGTATTTATAATTGTATTCTGTAATATGCCTTGTAATTTATTGTTTTTTCTTATTATGTAATGCTTTATTATTGAATAAATAAAAATATAAAAAAAAAGAAAGGGAGGTAAAGGAAAAAAAAAAAAAGAATCTGGCTTTGTCACTGAATTAACCTTTCTGTAATCGGTACAGATACACGAGGTTCCATCTGGTTTTGGTACTAATAGACATGGGGAGCTCCAAGGACTGGAGCTGGGAATTCTCCACCAAGTAGCTCACCTCATTCTGCATAATAAGTTTCTTAGCAGGGTTAACACAATAAGCAATTTGTCTGATTGGTCGATGACCTTCCACATCTATGTCATGACTCAAAACTGTAGTTTTAGAAGGAACATCAGAAAAGAGAAATAAATGTTCACAAATTAGCTCCTCTATATCTGATCTTTCCTCAGGAGATAAGTAGCACAGGTAAGTGGTCATGTTCTGTAATATCTCGGAATTGGTCAACCAAGCACCGGCTAGAAGGACATTGTGCTTTTGTAAACCATACTCCTCAGGAGAATATGGGGGAACGAGAGGAAGGGGCAATACTAGTTTTGGTCCAGTTGAAGGAACAATATCATTAGGGTCCTGTCCCTGACACTCTATGTAGGTTTTCAACATATTTACATGGCACATTCTTGACTTTCGCCTTCGGTCAGGGGTACTAACCATGTAATCTGTGTCACTCACTTTTTTGTAATCACATAAGGGCCACTAAAATGGGCTTGTAGGGCACTCCCTGGGATGGGGAGCAAGACAAGAACCTTATCCCCTGATTTAAACTGCCGTCTTGTCACTTTACGATCATACGTTGCTTTCATATTGTTTTGAGTTTTGAGTAAATGCTTCCAAGCTGTTTCACAAGCAAGGTGCAATTTCTCCTGCATGGAGCTCACATAATCCAACACATTTACGTTGTCACTGTTCTCACCTAAAGGTTTCTCTCTTAAAAGCTTGACCGGGCCACGCACTACATAATCAAACACTGGCTCAGAGGGACTAACCCCCAGAGATTCCTGGACTGAATCTTGAACAGCAAATAGTAGAAATGGGATGCCCTCATCCCAATCTTTACCACTCTCAAAACAGAAAGAACGTAACATGGACTTAAAAATTTGATGAAACCTCTCTACTGCACCCTGACTTTCGGGGTGATAGGCAAAGGAAATTTTGTGTGTTCTGCCTAGCTGTTTAACCACCTGTGCCAACAATTCAAAAAAATTGAACCCTGATCTAATTGTATTGTTTTTGGCAGACCAAAGTATGAAAAAAAGTTATCAGTGCCTTCACAATGGCTGGAGCTCTTAGAGATTGCAGAAGAACTGCATCAGGATTCCGAGTAGCCCTACAAATGGAAGTAAACAGATACTGATTTCCTGACTGTGTTTTGGGCAATGGGCTTACACAATCAATTACTAAGTGCTCAAATGGTTCACCAAGTACAATGGGGTAAAAGGGTGTCCGTGGTATGACTTGGTTTGGCTTACCAGTCATTTGACAGCCATGACAAGAGCAACAATACTGCCAATACAAGAGCAACCTCTGCTTTCATCCCAGGCCAAAAGAAGTAGCGCAAAATACAATTATAGGTTTTTGTGATTCCTAAGTGCCCAGATAAAGCATGATCATGTGCTAACTGTAAAACCTGTAACCTGTAAGCCTTTGGTAACACGATCTGGGTCACCTCATCTTTCTCATGGCTTTCAACCCACTTACGCATCAGTATTCCATCCTTATAAAAATAAGTAACCCTGTTTCCTGGCACATTCTTTACAGCCTCAGCACAAGCAAGACATTGGGAAATGGACACGTTGCCACGTTGCTCAGTGGCCAAGCGTGCTTAGAGGAAATAACATAGACCCATCCACTAGCCCGCTCTCCGGATTCATCGAACCCAGAGAAACATCTCTGTCCTTAGGCTCTCTCAAAAAGGAATCAGAAAGGTCTACCACACTATTATACCTGCGTGCTTTAGACCGAGTAACCACACATGAAGGGACTACATGAGGGCAAGTGGAGTCCGAACTGTCTCCACCCCAGGCTACTGGATTTTCCACCACCACAGAGAGATTAAAAAATCCCACCCCCAGCTAAATCATTTCGAGGATAAACATCACCCCGGATATCGCCATTCAGAGCACACTCCAACCGACACCTCCCCGGTTACCAACTCAGACAGAAGGTAAATGGTGTTGTTGGAGCAATTTTCATATATTTCCTTTTATTACATATATTTTAAATAGAGAATCAGCATATTCAGTAAAAGCTAAGGATTCT
>JBBPDE010008944.1:0-11371 GCA_037974605.1 Nannopetersius ansorgii
TGTGTGTGTGTGTGTGTGTGTGTGTGTGTGTGTGTGTGTGTGTGTGTGTGTGTGTGTGTGTGTGTGTGTGCGTGCAGCATGCAAATGTGTGAATCTGCGTGCAAAAGGACATTTTCTCTGCAATCGTTTGCTTTATGACTAAGTCGGAATGCTTGCTGTTTTTCCGCTTTGGGACTGGCAGCGATGCCAACAGACTCTGGGGCTTCACTGGCAAAGCCGAAACACTGTGCTGCTGCCAGTCAGACTGAGGGCTGCACACACACATGCACTCATAATCACATAATTTGAATTTTTAAGAAAATGTGCATTCCCCTGTGTCCACAGCGCTGACCCTCTTATTGCCAGCTTACCCAGTCAACCTCAACATCCAGCTAAGCCTTAAACACACAGAAGCACAAACTCTAACAGGAACAATACACACGTCCTCTGTGCAGCATATGAGATATACAGAAACACACACACACACACACACACACACACAGACTAAACTGAAGAATGGTGCACACTAAGAATATATACACATAGGGCAAATTATTCTTACTATATTACACATTTCTTTTTCTGATAATACATCTGTAGAGTTTTTCTAATGTTCTAAACATCTTTCACAGAAATCGTTTGATGTTAAACACAGACGTGTGAAGTTTGTAAAACAGTTTTCATGTTTTAAGTGATGCTTGTATCACAGAGCTTATGTTTGAGCTTGCTTCTATGTAGCATTTCTACATAGACTCCTTCAGTAGAGTCCTGGCATGGGAATGCTGCTGTTCACCATCTGACACACACATTAACATTTACATTACATTACATTTACATTATTGCCTTTAGCAGACACTTTTATCCAAAGCGACTTTCATTCTCTAACTACAGGGGCAGTCTTCCTGGAGCAACTGAGGGTTAAGGGTCTTGCTCAGTGGTGGCATGCTGAAGACAAGATTCAAACCCCTGACCTGGAGACAAGTATCCTACCCTTTGAGACACACACACACACACACACACACACACACACACACACGTTAGATTGCTCGGATTCACAGTCTGTACATATCTAGAACTCTCAGAAGGTCTACAGCAGCAGTACCCAACTCTGCTCCTGGAAATCCATCTACCCGAGAAGCTTAGTTCCAGTAAACAAACTGTAACATCTGCTCTAATTCTATAGACTAATTGTACTTCTATAGACTAACGAACTATAGAAGTGTCTGAATGGCTGAAGCTTTAAGTAAGAGGATGCAGAAAATGTTAAGATAAGGTGTTTCTGATGCATCAGTTGTGCCATACTCTCCCCACAGATTATGGCCGGTTGTTTGTGGAGTCAAACAGGTGGAGAGTTTTTCTGTCAGAACTGCTTTTCTTCTAGTGTCTTTTAATTATATCTAGTCTTGTTTGAGTGTTTAATGTTTTCTCTGCATTCTTTAACAGTGTGATGAGGACCGAACCCAGAGAACTCGGTAGTGACGTCCTGGATCTCCTTCACGTTTCTCACAAATACATTTTTAGTGTCATAGAAAACTCCCACTGAAATTTGTCCTCAGCCCCTGGAGACAGACAGTCAAGCTTGTACTTTGTCGAATTCCCAGTTGTTATTTTGTGTTTTCATTGTTGTTGTTTTTATGTAGACAGTAAATAAACTTTGTCCTCTTTCCATGTTTTGATGACATTTCAACCAATCAGAAAGCAGTGATGCAGTTGGCTTGGCTGCAGCCCACGTTCTGCCCTGCCGTCGAGCAGTTCGGGTTCAGTTAGGGTTCAAGTCTCTTTGTCTGTAATGGAAAAAAAAATGTTAGCGATACAAATAGATACAGGTTGAAGCTAAATATGAGGAAAGGAAAGTTGATCTTCTGAACCCAGGGTTGGTGACCACTGGGATAGACCTTCTGGAAGTTCTAGAGAAGTCACCATCTCATGAAATTGGTCCCACCCACTGTAAATCAAAATATGATTGGTCGATTCCTATGTTACTTTCTAGTTAATCTGAAATGCTTCAGTCTAGAACCTGAAGATTTGATCGGTAGCAGATCTCACTTAACTTTGTCCACTTAGATACCAGTAAACCACTCAGATTGGTTCATTTTTCATAAGGCATTTTAAAACCGTAATTCTGTCCTTTCCAAGCTAAACTTAACAGTGAAACAAGAGAAGTACTGTTCCTTTTCAAATAAAAACTAATTAAAAATAGATTTTTTGGTTTTCAGACATCACTGAGCCTTCTCTGAATGCCTAGAGGAGCCAATGGCCTTGATATATGAAAGGCTGCTTTTTATCAGTGAGGGAGGAAGAAAGAGCAGAAGAGAGGGAAAGTTAGTCCCATACTAATGCTTAACTTTTACAGACTGTCGTGCTGCAGTGGTTTGAATGCAGTACTGTGGAATCAGAGAACACGATGTTGCGTTTCGGTCCCACAGGGACCCGCAGAGGAATTAATTATTAAACCAATTACTGGCTTGAAGACAAAACAGGATCGTAACAGTTTATTCAGTAATTGCTGCTGTTACAGTAAAGGATTTCGCAATGAAGACATTCGCCGCACCATGAGCATGGCACTCCTTCATTCCTGCGAACGATTAGAGCACTCGAGTGACGAGCCTTGCACGCTTTCTGCTCGGCAATAAACAAAAATGACTCAATTAATATCGTGCGGCTCTCGTTACTCGAGTACAGCCTGAGACAGAAGTCATGCTAGTGCAATAATTTATGCACTTTGTAGATTAAAAAAAACAGCCAAAGGCCAAATATACATCTGAGTATCGATGGAAAAATCTGAGTCTTTACAGATGAAAGTACATGAGTTGGAGATAAATCTCGCCTCTTATTGGACTGTGAAAATACAGCATGCAGTGTTCAACCACAATATACATCAAAGCTCAACTTGTTCAGTGAGCAGGCCAAAACCATACTGTCAGTACAGAAGACCTGCATCAAATTAACCCTCTGTAGTCCTTTTACTGAAATGTAATTTTTTAAAAATGATAACTAATCACAGCATTGTTTTTGTTGTTTATTTGTCTTATAAACTCAGATTTGAAGCAGTGGTGTGTCCAGACCTTAACAAAAACATTGCCAGAATGTAAATAGCAATGTTACCCCTGTATGGACTGGACTGTAATTCATGTAGTGCATTTTCTTTGGTATATGCAGATAAATACAGTAATAATTTAATTTAATTTTCAGTAATAAAAATACAGTAAAATGTACGAGTAATAACTGGACAGCTTCTTCTTCTGTAAACAGCTACATTTCTGTAAGGCCACAACTCATGCGGTTAAACCTTGAACCAGCGCTAAACCTGACCAGCTCTCTCACTCGCTCATCGGCCACACCCACACTCACCACGCACACACACTTCAACTTTTTCTGGAGCTTAGGTTCATTGTCAGAAGAGAGCATTTGAGCGGCATCTTAGGGCTTTAAGAAGAACAAAACAGCAGAACACGAGGGCAGCAGCCAATATACAGTTGCTTTGTGTCTCTCGACAGAAATTATACAGTTATATTTTACATGGAAATGTATTTGAATTCAAGTTAATATTTATGCAATGCTAGATTTGCTTCTGAGTCATTTATCCAACAGTAAATCAAACACATCTCATAGATAGATAAAAAGTTGGATAGATGGATGTATGGATCTGCTCAGAGCTATAACTGTTAATCATCAATCACTTTTCTTCCTCTGTGCTTCTTTTAAATCATTGACATTTCTGGTCAAAGGACTAAAAAAGAAATGAAAATATTCCACCAGCGAAATGTGAGCAAGCTCTACAAAGTTGATAAAAGCAATGAAATGTGATGTGAATTGCACACCTGATTGGCTCTGGTTTGCATAATGGATTAAGCAATTCATTTAAGCTTTAGAGCTCAAAACGCCAGAAGAGGTTGAAGGTTAACACACACACACACACACACACACACACACACAGACCTGATTTGAATTTCGAGTCCACAGCTGAGAGGTGCATTTCTTTGAGGCCTCTCAGGTGAAGGCATGGACCAGTGGTCTCTGACCTTTTGACCCCAGATTAGAATTCCAGCAGTGCACATGTGGAGCGAGGTCTCCAAGAGCTCATTAACACAACGAAGGAACCAGATCATGAAGAATAGAGAGTGGAGGGAAAGAAAAGTGGAACAAATGGACACTGTTTGGAATGAAAGCCCTGATAAGATGCGTTTATGTTTATGTTTTATCAAGAGCATTTTGCACAATGTAAAAATTAACCAGTGTAAGACAGTGTAAGGTGTTTTCAAATGATGCAGGAAAATTAAAAGCAAAGGGTCCCCAAGAATTAGAAAATGCTATTTATCCTGGAGAAAATTCAGGCACAGAGACACAAAAAGCAAAATAGAAAATAAATTCACAAATAAAAGAAAGTCCAACGGAAACTCTGCATAAATACTGTGAAACTACTATATATGACATACTCTGTGTTATACACACAGAATGCTGTGGTATAAATACTATGGATAAATAAATGAATGCTAAGTGATTTACTGGTAACACAAACAGTGGTTTGGAGTTCTCTAGTCCACCACTGTACATATTAGAAATCAGTTGTAGATCAGTAATGTTGACATAAGTAGTGACTTTCTTGTCTCCTTTTCTGTCCAGATAAGCCACATTGTATTGATCCTTGACTGATGGTGTTATATTGTGTTTTCTTCTTTTGAGGTGCATTGACTGTGTTGAAAGTGTGTTTGGGATCGTTGTTGTGATGCTGAAAAATGTGTTTGCCATTCAGATGCTTTCCAGATGGTATTCAAGACTCTTTCACAGTACTGTTTGTCTGATGTGCAAATCAGGTTCAGTATTTAAAAGTCTGCCTAGGACAGCATTTGGACGAGCTTGTGCAAGAAATTGTCAAAAGTCAGAATCAGTTGAGGGACGGTTGCCTATTTTAGTGTAATGTCCCTATTGATGCCTTTGTGTACTGTCCAAATATTTCTGTACAAGTTTACAAATAATTTTCATGAAAAAGTGTCTTCCGTCCTGGCTCCTCGTTTTTAAATGTGCAAAAAAAAAACGGGGGACGTAACTTTGCTCAGCAGGTCACGGTTTAGGACCAAAGAACTAGAGCAAAACTAGAGCATAAACAGATTAATCTTTACTCCTTTGGCCAGTCGGGGGGCAGCACACATGCTCACTTTAGCCCTCAAAAAAAATATTTATTATGAGAAGTTCAAATGTAAATAATTGACAAAAAGTAATGAGTTGTTGTTAATATAAACGGCTTATTAGCCAGACTGCTGTTTCAGAGACACGCTAATTAAGCAGCTCTGCTTGAAGGCCAAAGCTAGGACAAGGTGTGTGTGTGTGTGTGTGTGTGTGTGTGTGTGTACGTGCGTGCGTGCGTGCGTGTGTGTGTGAGAGAGAGAGAGCCTGAGATTAGAGGTGTAATTCACACTGAAATGATTGTGCGTCGCTGGAAAAGTATTGACCCCAATGGTAAAAATAATGCAGTGTTAATAATTGAGCAGCAGAAAGACTTTTGTTTTCTTTCCCAGGGTCAGCCATTATCCTGCTATAGCATTATTTATTCAGGCCAATCCAGACAGAGGTTATCAATCTGAAATTGGCCGCATTTGGCCTGGGAGAATTCCAGCACACCAGTCAAAAGGGCCTTCTGACTGATTACAGATTGAAGGAATACTCTGGTATTTTTCAGCCTGGTCTCTGTATAACTGAAGTGAGGCATTCAGTTAATTAGTAAAGACACGTTCAGCATTTTTCACTGTATTTTGTAACTGATACACCCAGGTTGCAATACCCCAAGCCACCACCTGGGGGATTTTCCTCCTTACTGTTGGTTCTTTTTACCCACCTGTCTGTTCACCTGTATGGCACTGATTAACCTCATTAGCCTTAAACTGATGAACCTTGTGGTAACTGGAAGTTCTTTTAAACCCAGTGCTAACACTCAGTCATGAGTTCTGCTCCCTTTTGAATAGTTCACCAACCTTCACTCTCCCAGTGTGGTGGACAGAACCCAGCTAGGGAGTGAGAATTATACATAGCTAAACTGGGTATTTCCCCACAAACATTTTACTTCTAATCTTACCTGGGACCTTCTTGAGACTTCTTCATATCTTTTGTGTTTAACTCTCCATTATTTTTTCCCCTAGCTGTGTTGGTCTGTGCACTCACTCAGTGGTTTCTGTTCTATATTAGACAAACTGGAGTTTAGAAACAAAATGAACACTATCAATAAGAGAGACACTCTATAGACCAGCTAAACAAAATCACACTCCAGCAAAACTAAAACGTTCTATTTTGGTGAAAGGAATTACCACATTAAAACATATTTAATGCAAAAATCAGGGGTCTTCTGCTTTATTTACTTATTTATCTTCTTTATTGTGTAGAACTTGTGCATAAAAGCAAGAGAACATTATTGGCCGTGTGTCATCACTGATAGCATCACGACTGGTTTAATTGTTGATGTATAAGTGTGTTAAATTTGTGTGTACAAGTGAAAGGAAAAGACTAATCAACTGTACAGTCCTGATACAGATAGACACGAAAGGCACTGAAAGGCCTTTTAAATAGATCCCGTCGGTCCTCAGGCTCCTCTGGCAAAACAAATAAACTTCAGCTTTCCATTCCATTCACTGTAATAGAGATGCGCTAAAAATTCAGAACCTTCCATCAAGTCCTGTTTAGGTGTCATTTTGCTGCATCTTCCTTTAGCATACAGGATTAATAGGATAATACAAGCCCCAAGCAGTGTTCTCTTTGCGTGTGGGAATGTGTTTGTGTTTATTTTTTCCCCCCCATCAAGGACACCGCGTTATTAGCATCCCTGAATGATGCCCTCAGTCTGCTCATCCAATCTCATCACGCCAATCCTTTGTCACTCTCCTCCTCAAACAACAGCTGGCTTTGGCCCAGTAATGAAAACATTTTACACCTTATTAACCACGGCTAATGAAGCGAGCGCTCACGCTAATAAGGAATACAGCGACCTCATTAACTTTAACCCATGTATTCGCCGCATAAATAGCAAAATATGACAAAAGTTCAGCGCTTTTCGCATGCGTTAGAAAAATGATGAATGGATGCAGATGGTAAAGGCCGAAGTTTGGGGACTTTTCAGAGGAAAACATAAACTAAATATAATCAATGAAAGTGGGGGACTTGTGCTATATGTTATACTGAGGCTTCCAAAGTTTGACTGCATATTTGTCTTCGTTTAAGGTCGGACTGTCTACCACAAGCTGCAAAGGAATCGCTTTGTTGATAAAGTACTGTTGTTTCATAATTCCATCAGGAAGGTGTAAACGAAGTGGTTCAGAGTGGATTTGTTATGGAATGGTTTATTGCAGATTTCTCTGCTGGTGAATAAAGCCAGGGGTCACATCCACAATATAAATATTGCCAATTTATAAATACCAATACCAATTTGTCACAAAGCAGCTTTACAGAGTCCAGGTCTGAGGCCCAGTTGAACCAGGGGCGACAGAGGACAGGAAAAACTCCCTCAACCGGAAGAAGAAACCTCAGGAGGAACCAAGACCCAAAAAGGAAACCTATATTCCTCAGGTCAATCCGGAGAGTCTTTATTGGGTAGAATAACAAAAGAAGGCCTTAATGAACAAGATTATTGACAGGTAGTCTAACAGAGTTGGAACCAAGTGTCCATAGAGATAAATTTGTTGAAGAGGAATCTGAAGTCCATAAACAACAGGAACAGGAACAACAATCTCCACTATAGCTTTAAGTAGCAGCTTTAAGTAGCAGTTGCAACTGGCTGGGGGAGGAGCACATGTGGAGTTGTGAGCGGCCAAAACCAGTCGAGGGCATGGACAAGTGTGTAGTAGTTCCCTCAGACAAAGAAATTGACTTCCCCCAGGTTGTGTTGATGCTCACAGAGGGAGAGGGTCCGGAGAGCGGCCGAGTGGTGAGCGTGTAGGAGAACAAACACTGGTTCTAGACTGTTTTACACCAGTTATATTTACTGAAATCAGAATTTAATGATATACTCTGAGCTAAGACTTAAATGATACAGTAAAAGTATCTAAAGTGAACTGCTGATTCAAAAACTTTTGGAGTTTGAATGTGGTACACAAAAATAAGCTGGTCTAGAACTGGGTCTTCTCAAGGCCACACAAAACCAGCAGTGTAGATAAAAAAAAAGTCAGCAACTGTGACGCATCCTAAGTTAAGCCATAACTAACCTGTGAGGACAATGTGTAACTGTAGACATTTGCACTGATGTTTTATCGCAACATGTTATCCGTTTTAGTAGCACAACACTAGCAAGCCACAACCAATTTAGTTTTAGCTTTGGAATTGAACAGAAGGCTACTCGCTCTACTCTGTTCGTTAGTAGATCTTTGTCTTTTTGGTCCCATAGGCACATCTTTTGACCTTTCTTTCTTCTGGAGACTCCAATTTAAAAACCTAATCATAGGAAATGCTGTCAAGCTCCTAAAGGACTGGAAGATTGTCAGAGGAAATGGCTGATAGCTCTTGGTACTCAGCTAGCTGTGATTGGAGGGTTAAGAAAATTTGCAATTATGCCAGTCCCATTCATTCTAGCTGGTGATCAAGTAATACCTGGCACACCATGACTCTGCACCTGTACAGAGTGAAAAAGTAATGTTAAACTTATTAATGTTAATCTTAATTCAGTTTTCCACAGCACGCCTTCAGAAGTCTTGTGGAGTCTGTATCTCGACAGGTCAAATCTGTATGTATATATATATATATATGAATAAGATACAGTAAGTTATACACTGAAAAGTTGTCAACTGCCATAAAAAGAAGCCTGCTGCCCAGTTTTCAACAACTATCTCAGTTTATTCAGTTGTGCCCTGTCTAAACATGTGGGTAGAGAGAGTTATTTTAATGATTCTTTTATGTACAAGTCTTTGTTTTGGCAAGCTGCTAATGCTAACTTTTTAAGCAATATTAAACAATAAAATTTGTTCTGAGAGCAAATTTAGGGGCATAGGTGGGGTTTACACTATAAAAATAGGCATTTTTAGCAATCAGAATTAGAATCAGAATCAGAGTCTGTATTGCACATAATAGAGATCAGTAGTATAAAAGTAATATTGCCTTAAGTAGTGATATTTTACATGGTGAGCCCATTGCACATAATAATGCACATAATAATATGATATTGTACATAATGAAATTTATCACACAAATGGGTTTGGAAGAAAGCTGGAAGGTTTCACCAGAGTAATTTAGGGTTAGGCACCTTAAGGTGCTGTCATTATCAAGCCTCTAAATCTATCAACCATTTGTTATTTAGCAGATGCCATTTCCTAACTACAGGGGGCAGTCTCCCTGGAGCAACTTGGGGTTAAGGGTCTTGCTCAGGAACCCAGTGGTGGTGCTGTTTCTTCAGTTCCTTTTCTTGAGTGCAGAAGTAAATGTGAGAGATATTGTGAGATTGTCAGTTTGCGAGAGAGTTCGAAGGTTTGAAGGTAGGATTCAAACCCATTACCTCTTGTTCAAGATACATGTATCCTACCCACTAGGCCACCACCACCTCTGCGCTTTTCAGCCTCAGACAGGCCAATGTATGAGCACAGATATGAGATATGTGTTTGTCTAGCCTCAGCGGTTGGCACAGTGTAAAGATCAAAATCTCAAAAGTGAAATTCACCTCAACTGCAAGCTTTGTGAAAACAAAACATACGGAGGGAAATCTGCTTTAGACCCAAGACAGTAGCATTAAGGCATTCGAAAAATAAAAACTCTCTCACAAACCGACTTTTCTCTTACATTTGCTTCTGCAGTTCAACTCGAGAAAAGAAATGAAAGAAAAAGCTGGGGCAGTGTGGGTAGACCTACTGTACTCGTGTCCACGGCAGATTAACATATCTGCTCGCACTTAGCCGTCGCCATCCATCTCCATTGTCCTGATGGAGCTGGATAACCTTGTTGTGCAGATGGATGCCTGGCGTCAGACTGGCTTTCAGGGCACATCCTTCCTCGAAGGAGAGAGAGAGAGTTTCTTGGTCTGTCCTCTCTCCAGGCCTGGTGCCAGACCTGTCTTCAGTCGAGCTCTAGGGGAAGTATCGTACGCGGCCCTCCGGCAATGACTTATGGCAGGTAATGTCAGACAGATGGGAATGAACGTTAGAGACAGGGAGAAGCCGA
Source organism: Nannopetersius ansorgii (assembly GCA_037974605.1). Lineage (NCBI taxonomy): Eukaryota > Metazoa > Chordata > Actinopteri > Characiformes > Alestidae > Nannopetersius > Nannopetersius ansorgii. The sequence goes on from JBBPDE010008944.1 coordinate 10,105, forward strand.
GTACTTCTGACTTCCCCGTGCGAGCTCTCAGTTATCTCCTCAGGAAGAGTTATGGGAGGAAACTCTGGCAATTTGTCCAGAGAGCACAGGCTGTGTCAAACGAGATGTTTTTTTCCAGGACCTTGAACAGTTGCACAGCCGTGTCCAAAGCATGAGGCATGACGACAGGTTTCGTTGGTGGCCGCAAGAAGTTCTAACTGTAACTTAATTCAACAGGCAAAAGAAAGCATGGACTAACAGATGAAACAATTGACTAGTGGACAGAATAAGGTCATAAACCATTGTATTGTTAGTAGTCTCAGTCTTCAGATAAAAGATAAAGGCATCTGAAGACTGAGCTGGGGATGACCCTGTACTGAGAATACATGTCTAAAGACAACTTGTAAACTTTTGGTGCTGGACTGTTGTACAAGTCACTGTGAACATAAGTAGACCCTTAACCAAATTCTTTTAATAGGCACTTTTTTCAGGCACCTTTGCTTTGTTACATAGCAACCAAACCACACCTAAATCATGCTGCAAAACTTCCAGCACATTTTGATGTTCCAGTGTATCTCAGTCTGGTAACAGAGTTTCGGACTCGATTCTCTCCACAGTTTATGGCCGGTTGTCCCAAAACCGCATCCACGGAGTCAAACCGGCAGAGAGTTTTCTGCCAGAGCCGCTTTTGTTATGTCTTTTACGATTGATAGTCTCGTTTAAGTTTTTTCTTCTTTGCATTCTTTATCCGTGATGAGAACCGAACCTAGAGAACTTGTTAGTGACGTTCTGGATCACCTTGAGTTAAAGATAAATCTGTTAGTGTCATAGAGACTCCCACTGACATTTATCTTCAGCCCAAACAGACATTAAAAAAAATGTAATCCAGGTCTGTCTGTTTTCATTTTGACCAATCAGAAGGCAGTGATGCAGTCAGCTCAGCTGCGGCCCATTTTTAGCCCTGCCGTCTTCGGGTTCAGGTTGCTTTATTTGTAATAGAAAAACATTTGTTTTCGGAGCAGCACGGCTCCTTGTTCTGGAGGAAATGTGAACTAAAGATAAAGCTGTAGTTAAGACCCCCTTGTTCATGTCCAGTACAAGTCCAGGACCAGGACTAGTCAAGTCTGAACTAACACCAGTCCAAATGAGAGATACAGAGTAAAGACGATGACAGATAAAACATCCACTGAGGCTCACTGACCTGTTTATAATGTATTGTGTGTGTGTGTGTGTGTGTGTGTGTGTGTGTGTGTGTGTGTGTGTGTGTGTGTGTGTGTGTGTGTGTGTG
>JBBPDE010008954.1:0-11370 GCA_037974605.1 Nannopetersius ansorgii
GTTTTGTATTAAAAACACTTTTCTTTTATTGGTCGGATGAAATATGCTAATTTTTTGAGATAGGAATTTTGGGTTTTTTATGAGCTGTATGCCAAAATCATTAATATTAAAACAAGAAAAGGCTTAAGACTACTTCAGTTGTGTGTAATGAGTATAACATATGTGGAAGTCTAATGTTTACCAGTACATTACAGAAAATAATGTACTTTATCACAATGTGCTAATTTTTTGAGAAGGACCTATACACACTGCAGCCTCTGCTTGGTTTATGATGACATGCGTTCCTAGACTTAACCAATTATTTTTATTTGAACATTATTTTACAATTGCAACAATTAAAATAGTAACATAATTCATAAAATAGCAACCTGTGCATTTTACACACACAGTGCTGCAAATTGTACATATATGTCCACGATTTTCTGGTGTTCTTATTACTGTGTGTCCTCTCAATGTGTTGCTGTTGGTCTGTAGACGCTGAGGGAGTTTGTTGTTGGAGTTCTGAGGCAGCTGAATGGACAGCTGTACTGAAGTTTCAGAATCGTCTCCCCTTCAGGCTTGGAGCTGGAGTTCGCTCAGAGCCAGCAGGTTGCTCTCGGCTAAGCTTTGCATGCCAGTCAGCGGAGATCATACAAAGTCTCACAACCCAAAGCAAGCAGTCTGTAGGGGCTTTCTAATTGTCACATGATACATGATACACAATTCAGACTTGTGTTGTAGTTTTCCTGTAAGTAATTTGAATGTTACTTGACTGATTTAACAAACCTTTAAATTGAGAAATGTCTCATCAAGACGATGTTAACGTGCTTGGGTTTTTTTTCTATTTAAATCCGCATCGTGTAATATGGGATACAGCCATCTGCACTAGGGTGTGTTCAAACCTTAAAATGTGAGTATATTATTACAATATGGACACTTCTTAATAGACAAGCATTTTTTTCTTGCTATACTGGTAGTAAACTGTTTGAGATCAGAGCCAGACTCATTTATCTATGATGGGGAAGAACCCTAGACTGTAGTGAATTTTACTTTACAATGCAGAGCTGAACTGATGAATGCAAAACACCATATTGGTTAGGATACATTTGTTTTTGATTTTCATTTAGGATAACATAGCAGAAAAAAGCATTTTATGAAGAGCGTTAATTTGAGGGGGGAAAAAAACTATTACATCTGAGTATAAATACAGATAAAGAAAATGATTCTGGCCATGGTATTGGGCCCAGTTTTTATAAGGGGCTTATTTGGGATTAACAGAAGTTCTGAGACCTAATGTGACAAAGTGTTAATGTGTATTTAGTTTATGGTGATGCCTGACATTACTGCTTTAGGGCTGGGCACAGATTAAAATTAGTTTAGGTCTAAATTGCACACATGATGAATAATTCTCATAAATCACGCTCTGTGGAAAGCACAGCTTTACATTTCTTAAACAGTTAATCTCTCAAAAACCTCAGAAATAAACAATACAAGGTTGAGCCTTTCGTAATTGTCTTTAGAAGGCTTAACATGTTTTGAGTGCTAAATGTACAGAAAGATGAAAATATTTAGAAAAAGAACGCCCTTTAGATCCACAAGCTGTTTATTCATACCTCTCCAGTACTTTTGAAACATGCAATAATGTGTGTTCACGATCTGTTGGGTTGTATGTTCTCTTTCTTAACTGTGATAACACTGTACTGGTAAAGTCTTGTACAGAGGTTTGATAGATTTACACTAGTGAATTGCTGAAAATCCCACACCAGCCCCTTTAATGTGTACTACGCACAATCATTTTCTCTTACCTCATTCATCACCCAAAGCACAATTTAAATCACTCTTTTGCTTATGTGTTGTAAAGTGAAGCTAAAGGTAGCATGGGGTTTATATAGAAAATTGATTAATATATACAGAATAACACCACAGTGAGACAGAACGCCTCACATATTACAGTCTGCTTTTTTGTTTTTTCTTCAAGTTATGTATAAATTGATTTTATATTTATATCTGTGTTATGTATGGCTGCCCACTATCACTTTCTTTTAATTTAGCACAAAGACACAGCAAATCACACTTTCACTGTGTGGACTCGAGGAGAAAAAAGATTTAGTCTAAGATGTGGTTTAAATTCTATTTCTCGGCAAAAAAATACACGTGTAACCAAAATGATCAAGTGCATCAAACACTTCATTAAAATGACGAGATGTTTACCTTAATGAGAAAACCAGGTACTCAGGATTTAATCTGTACATTCAGGTTGTGTTTTAGTGAATGGTGGTTTGTCAGGATGTTGAATGACCTGTGCTGGGGGGAAAAGGGAATCTTTCTAGTTTTTAGCCATAAACTTGGAGTAAGGCTCCATGCAGACGAGGTTCAGTGCATTATAGACGACATTGATTTAGACAAGAGAATCTTAGTAAGAAATATTTTTTTATGAATGCAGTTTGTAATCAGAAAATAAATGTTTAATTAATGTCAACATATTTACAGTTGTGTATTTTTTAAACTTGTACTTATGTACATTATATACAATCATGCATCATTGATGTTAACAACTGACAGGCAGAGAATGCACTAAAATGTAATGCACTGAATTTTTTTGTATGTGCATAAATTCCACATGAATAAAATGTATTACATCAGCATGAGTGGCCTAAAGAAACTGTGTTGATGTAATTTGTTTTTTAATTTATGTGGAAATTTGAATCAAATTGATTCAATGCATTACCCTTTTTCCACTGGCCTCTGACTGTGTGCACAGTCCGTTTCTGCCTCTCAAGAAAAGCTTCACTGTCCTGGTGGTCCCTTGTAACAGGTGTCCATGGTTAGATACATCATCAGATATTTGGAACAGTCACTTTATGGTCTTCATCTGTTTCAACTCCAACCTCCTCCTAAATAGATACATGAACAGTTTCAAAGATGAATGTGTATGATGCAAAGCACAGCCAAAAATGTAATTTCTAAAATTAATCTGAGTTGTGTTCCAAGTCATTGTAAATTATATACACACACCTTCACAAATTAATTCCATATTAAATGTGTCCACTCACTGTTAGATCCTGGTTTTGTTTAACCTGAGGGGGTGACGACTTATTGCCTTAACTCAAGCAAGTTAACAAGGCTAAAGAACCAACTCACTCATAAAAAACTTGCGATTCATAAAACTACAATGTAAATAAAGAATGACACTCAAATGTCTTTTACATGTTTCATGTTTGAGTTGGAGACTTAAACCTAAGCTGAATCTGAAATTCTGGTTCTGCACCCAAACATCTATACAGTACAGAACTGCAATAAAATAAAATAAAAACCCACCACAGTCAACGGGAAGCAGGACACATATTCAGGAACCTTGAATGTAACACTAAAAAAATACTAAACAAATTACGTTTGGAATCAGTGTTTAACAGCCCTGGTCCTGAAAGCGTGAAAGTGAAACTTGTTGAGTGAAAGTGACCATTTGTCATACGTGAACACACCACTGCACACAGTGTGAACAGCATGAAATTCAACCTCTGCATTTAACCCATTCACCAAGTGAAGCAGGGGGCAGCCAGGGAGCAGTGCGCGGGGATGGTACCTTGCTCAGGGTACCTCAGCAGTGCCTAGCGGTCTTGGGAATCGAACCCGGACCTTCTGGTCGCAGGGCGAATGCCTTAACCACTAGACTACCAGCAAGCCCACCCATTATTATTTTTTGACATTATTTAAATAATGAGGAACGCATCTTCACTGAGGCATCTACACAGCTGGTCGCCTGCGATCAGAAAATAGTGGAATCAAATCCCTAGGCAACGCACCATTCCCACACACTGTTCCCAGGACACTGTGTTTCAGGCTGCCTGCTGCTTCACTTGATGAATGGGTTAAATACAGAGGTAGAGTTTTTTTGCTGTTCACACTGTGTGCTGTGGTGTGTTCACGTATGACAGAATGGTCACTTTACGCTGATGGCAGTAAGATTAAAAGGTGCCCTCATGAAGTGAACAAAGCCTGAACATGAATAAAGTGTAAAAAAGACGGTTCCTACAAGCATAAACTCAGTTCAGCCTACAGCATAAATATGTTTGAGAGACTCACCAGAAACTGCTTCTTGCTCTTTGGGTAACCCTCAAGAATCGCTCCCATCATATCAGAGGCCTAAAAAAATAATCAGAATTACATCACATTTTCTGTACCCAACATACATTTAGCAGTGTCTATGTGGTTTACATATGCAATGCAGAAGCTAAAGTGAAATTTGATCTGTTGTACCAGTCTCTTTCTTTTTTTCCACTCCTTCACATACAGGCTTCTCTCTTTGTAGACCTGTGATACAGACAACATAAGAACAAATGTAAAAAAAACAACTAATTTAATTTAAAAACAACTAAATGTACATCCTGAATCCACAGGTACAATAATTGTTATATAGTTAGATTTTATAGTACTCTTGACTAAATGCACTATAGTTTTTTATGTAATGAAATGTGTTTAGACCTTCTCCCTTTCCTCAGGGGTGACGTGGTTAGTGGCTGATTTGATTTTCTGAAGCCGTTCTTTGTAGCCTTCACACTCAGCCTTCAGCTCTTGGATCTGTGCGGTCATCTCTGCTGTGGTCAATGAGCTGTTCAGCTCCTTCAGCTCTGTAGACAAATACAGCAAATCTGATCTGAAGAACATGCTTTGGACACAGTACTGTTTCAGACTAAGAACGTGTCTTTTTTTTGGGCTGCATAAATGAAATTAACAATGCCCAGAGCTTAACCATATCTAGGTAATCAGTTCTACAATTTTGACTCTAGCTCAGATTTCAAGCTGTCCAAAAGCAGTGGTTGATTAACTAAGTTGCACTTGTATTAAACAATGTTGTACAACAAAAATGTCAACATTTGTTTTATCAATGATCTGATGACTGATATTGTTTCTATAAGGTAACAAGCACTATCAAGTTATATTTGGTCCTTTTTGGAATTTTGTGTGGCTACAGTTTGGTCCAGGCAGGTTCTGTTTGGCTACAGTCATTTTCAGGCAGAATTTTGTGGGGTTACATTCAAGTTCAGACAAAATTTTATGGAGCTACAGTCATTTCATAGGGTTTTGTCAGTCTGTCACGTTGCAGTCAGATTCAGACAATTCTTTGTGCTACCATCAGGATTGGGACAGTATTATGTTAAGCTACAGCTGGGTTCCAGCTTTGAGTCAGGTCGTGTAGACTGATAATGTTCTCAGGAAAGATTCAGGTTTGGTTCAACCCGGATTAAAGCTGTACCTGCATCAAGCTGCCTACAGTTCTGGGAGACTGTCTGCACTTGGTTGTTGAGTTCAGAGATGCCTTGGTCCATCTCCTTCAGTTCAGCATCACTCACATCAGCAAACTGAGACTGAAAGAACAGTGCAAATATTCAGACACAATTGTTAAAAGCATCACATAAGACTTTGTTATTAAACTGCAACATAGTAGTCTACACATTTAAAAGAATGTACATATCAATTGCAAGTGTGTAAGGAAAGTGTGAAAACATACTTGATCTGCAAAGTAGATCTTTTGCTTGCCATAGACCTTCTCTCTGATTTTGCCCCCCTGGGCTAACTGTTCCATGGCCTTCACCACAGCCTGTGTCAGAGGAACATTTAAACAGTAGTCTAAATTAAAACAAATGTGCTGCAGTAGCATCTTTAAAGGCATCCAGTATATTCTGTTTTCTGTTATTGCCAACAAACAGGTTTTGGGCTTGGCTCCTTACTTCCAGTGAAGGGCAAACTTAATACTTTAGCACACCGAGACATTCTGGACCATGCATCAAACTTGGGCACAGTTTGGGGAGGGCTCTTTTCTAACAAGGTCCATAAAGACATGGTTGGATGAGTTCACTGTGGAAGAACTTGACTGGCAGCGCAGAGCCCTGAACACAACCTCATGCAGCACATTTGGGATGAACTGGAACAGATTGGAACGGCCTTCTCATCCAACATAAATGCTCTACAGAATGAATGGGCTCCCACAGAAACTCCAAAATGTTGTAGAAAATCTTCCCAGAAGAGTGGAAGCCATTATAGCTGCAGAGGGGGACCAACTCCATATTAAAGTGTAATTAAAGTCGCTGCTGCTCAGGCATCCTAATACTTTTGTCCACAGTGTATATATCACAATGGTCATGTTATCCAGCATCATGTGACATGATTCGTACTCACAAAGGTCCAGCATGGTTGATTGAGATCTCTTGATCTGGGGTCATGTGTGCTGTTGCTTGGTCAGATTAAAACCTGCAGCCACACTGGTCCTTTCTAAGACTGGACAGCTCTGAGATAAAAACCTTTCCTGGTTGCTAGGTTACAGGATGCATCTAATTTAATATAAATATTCATCAGATCAATACATAGTATTGTATAATCTATTTATTTTACTATTATTTTCACTATTTTTCTTGTGGGAAACCGCCATCTCTTCACTAGTATGGTAAGAACAAAGCAGAACGCCCACAAATCCACCGGTGGTAAGGCACCCAGGAACTGGTCATGAAGGCTGCTCGCAAGAACACTCCGGCAACCGGTGGCGTGAAGAAATCTTACCGTTACAGGCCTGGCACCGTGGCTCTGAGTAAGATACACCATTACCAAGAATCCATGCAGTTGCTGATCTGCAAGCTGCCCTTCCAGCACCTGGTGTGTGAGATCGCTCAGGATTTCAAGACCGCTTCCAGAGCTCCGCCGCTCTGCAGGAAGCCAGCAAGGCTTGGTGGATCTGTTTGAGGACACAAACCTGTGCACCATCCAAGCCAAGAGTGTCATCATCATGTCTAAAAATGTTGAGATGCCCACGGTATTCATGGAGAGTGCAATTAAACTAACTGGCGCATAAGGTCCTAAATGTGGAACGCCCTCGCTGAACATCTGAAGACAACACAAGGATTATAAATGCTTCTTAATTAAATTGAACTATTCTTTATATTTTTGGATAACTTCTGTAAAGTGACCCTGAGAGTTGTGAACGGCGCTTATAAACAAAATGTATTATTAATTCTGTTATTTTATGATCCGACTTACTGTTTTGCCAAGACCATGCTGTTTCTGCAGGTTACCAAACACATCCTGGGCACTGTAGGGTCGGTTCTTTTCATTCAAGTAGGAGAGGATAAGCTCAGCACCTGAGATTACAAGAAAGAGAGCCACAAGACAAAAACATTTCTTTAAGAGACATTTCAGTCCTGCCCAGCTCCAGTGGTACAGCTCACCTGCAGTGCACAGCAGTCATTTCCAGCTCAAGAAGGGCATCATCTCTAGCAAATGATGCAGCTCGGATGCAGGAAAAACTGGATATTTATTTTTCTCTGCTCCAACATACTCACTTCAGCTCAGGAATGGTTTGTTAATCAGCAGATCTGGTGTGTTACAATATAAAAAAAGCCAAAATGTGCAGGACAGGGGTCACCACTGGTCTAGATCAGGTTCAATAAGGAAAACAGAAGCTTAGTTATGAGCAGATATTTGACAACTCATAAATTCATCAGGTTTATAAGGACTGGCTGTAGTCACCTACACTATATAGACAAAAGTATTGGGACAATCTTTTTTTCAGGATTTGGGTGAGGCCCCTTAACTTCCAGTGAAAGAAAAACTTAATGCTTCTGCATTCCAAGACAGTTTGGGGAAGAACCTTGTCTATTCTTGCATGACTGTGTCCCAGTGCACAAAGCAAGCTCCATAAAGAAATGGCTGGATGAATTCGATGTGAAAGAACTTTACAGGCCGCACAGAGCCCTAATCTCAACCCCATACAACACCTTTGGGATGAACTGGAATAGAGATTGTCTAACATCAGCAACAAATTCCCACAGAAGCGCAAATTCTTGTCGAAAGTCTTCCAAGAAGAGTGTAAGCTCTTACAGCTGCAAAGGGGGACCAACTCTATATTAAAGTATATGTATTTGAATGCAATGTTAGTAAAGTCCCGAGTGGTGGGATGGTCAGGCGTCCCTATACTTTTGTCCATTGAGTGTCTTTGGTCTCAATAGCCACACATTTATGTGATTTCCAGCGATATATTCACGCTTCGTGAAGGGAGAGTATGGCTAAGAGAGTAGTTAGGAATCAAAATGTTTCAGATTGAATCCCAACTGGTTTTCAGCTCCCTTTATAGTGGATTTTACGATCCAGGAACCAATAACTGCAGTACAGGACTAGAAAAATACATTTACGCTCAGTTATAAGCGTCACGACTCCTTATCTAATTATTCTCATTGTCTGGTTATTCTCATTATCATGAGAATATCCCCCACTCAAAATGTTTGTTACCCATTATAGTATTTTTCTCTAGGAGGTTTTGAGAGCTAACGGTCAACTAACCCCAACTTGCCGGAACACATTTAAAAATCAATCATATTTTGTCGCGTTAATTATCACTAAAACGTGAACAAATATATTCATACGTACACGCAGCGTCCTTTTTGCTCATTTTAGCTCTTATCCAGAATAAAAAAACAAAAATAAACCCCCGATTGCTCTCTCTGTTTACTCCTCTCAAGTTTCCCGCGCTCTGGGGTCGTGACGTCTCATCCGGCATTGTGACGTTAGCCCTGTGTGTTTACACGTATTATACATAAACATGCAAAAAAATGTATCAAAGTTTATTGTAACATAAAAGATAAACTGTATAAAACAAAGGAGGAGAAATACCCAGAATGTTTAAACAATAGTCAGACTTAATAAAATAAAACAGTAAAATTAAAATGAAATATAGTTAGATTAACATTAAGTACAAGATAAAAAAAGATGAAATATAGTAAAACTAAAATTAAATTTAAAACAGTAAAATAATATAACATATGAGAGGATTATGATTATAAAATATAAACTAGAAACGCGCAGCACATTGGTGCAGGGGTTAACGCTGTTGCCTTGCAGCAAGAAGTTCCTGGGGGTATTCCACGAAACTGGCTTAAGGGGAGGTCTTCGAAAAGTCTCCCAGGCTGCGTCCGATATCGTATACTTCCCTACTATATAGTATGCGAAAACAGTATGCGAGGCGAGGAGCATGTCCGAATTCATAGTATTCGAAAAACAGTAGGTGAGAAGTACCCGGATGACCTACTGCTTCCAGTCAAATTATGTAGTAGGCATTCGATGGGCACTGCATTATGAGAGGCGGCGTCATATTCGAAAAATGGCGGAAAACGGAGACACGGCTCTTTTCACGTGTAAGTACCTTAAGGAAAACATTAAATTACCCGTTCATTGTGGTTAAATTACACTTGTGAGTAAATGTCCTCTGTAAAGGTAACGCGCTGTTGTGACGACACATGACAACATCAACACAGTGGATGTAGTACCTCCGAATTCCATTCATACTACCCTCCTTCTTACTGTATAGAACGTACTGTTTTAACGGTAGAGCAGTACGTTCTAATTTAAATGTAGTACCTACTCAAGTAGTATGCGATTTCGGATGCAGTCACAGTTAAGTGGGAATTCTGTTCCATCAAGGTGGTTTAAATGAGTCCCTGATGTGTTTCCGTGGTTACTTAGACAGGAGAACAAGTCTGGTCCGGACCAGGATAAAGGATTCCCAAGAGATCGTTGCATCATGAGAATTCCCTGCTATTACCACTCATCAAAAAAGGGACGATAAATGTCTTAGCATTTTCACTGCATTAAAATATTAAATACTTATAGTGTTGCAAATGTCAAACAATAAATACAACATATGAAATCAGAAATAAAAATATATACTAATAATAAGAACCTAAAGCATAAAACGCTTTATTATTGAAAATGTAACATTTAACATTTTTATAAGTGGATTGCCATGTAGTTAGGGTTTTCGCCCGGCAATCAGAAGGTTTGGGCTTCGAATCCTAACTGCTTGAATCACCCTTGAGTAAAGTACCGTCCCCACACACTGCTCTCCAGCGCCCCTCGCTGGCGGCAGCCCACTGCTTCACTTGGTGAATGGGTTCAAATTCAGAGGAAGAATTTTATATTGTTCACAGTGTGCCATGGTGTGTTCAGGTGTGACTATAAGGGTTAATAAATAGATTACAGCAAAATAAAAAAGGTCAGGCCTATTCAAGCAGCACTGAGTGAGACTGACACCTGCCTGGAGAGTCAGCAGAAAGAAGAAAGACACAAGTATGGCCTGTCCATAAGAACATGTGGAGGAGTGTCCATGAATAATCCAAAGGGTATTCAGACCACCAGCTCCAAGGGTCTTTCATGTTGGGGGTGTCTTTTGAACTGTAGGAATGTTATACAGAGTAATACTTTATTCTACATGTCAGTTTAATCGAGTCTTGCTTGGGGATGGGGGTTATGCCTGCATGCCATACCTTTTAGCCCCTTTCCCAAAATCTCAAACTGAGGCAGAGAAGGCATGTAACACCTCCCACAGCAGAACAAGGGCACAAATCAAGATGATCTCTGCCCAGCAAAAGTCGAGGTTCAACATTAATACAAACCAAATTTATTTTAGACCAACTTTGCAGGCTAAAATCCTGTAGATTTAGATGCCTGATAGGCATCAGAGTAAGGCCAGACTGTGCATGCAATATTGTGTAGTCCTATACAACGCTTACACCGATGGTGGAGGAGAGGGAATAGAAGAGGGAATAGAATAAAAAAAAAACATGCTGAAAATTTTCTTTATTCAAAGATGTCTATTAATCAAAGATTTTTCGAAGCTTTGGAAAGAAAACAGAGAGTTAAACTCCGTTCAAACCATATGCCTTTTTGATGTTTGACTTTTTTTTTTATCAGAAGCCTTTGGTATTCATTGTCTATCTTCCCCCTAGCAGCTATCATTTATATATGGCATATATATATACTGTGACAAGGGATAATGGGTCACAAAGAAGCTTAGTATGTTTGTTATAATAACGATGTCACATTAAGACTACTCTTTCAGGCTAAGTATACCTCAACTGAGGATAAAACTAGTTCAGAAGCAATTGACACAATCTTGCAAAGGAGTGATAGATGCGCAACATGTTCAAAAACAGTGTTGTTGATCCTGTACTGGTTTAAGTTTCTCAAAAAAGACTGAGGATTAATGTGAATATGTTGGGAAATGCTATTTTATTCAACTAGACTCTGAAAAAGAGTAAGCTCAAGTTTTACCCCTACAGCAATAAAGGTTGTCTGAATATATGAAAATAAAAATGTACCTTTATCAATGTTCTTATCAATATCCTGTGGTTTGATGAGGCGGCTGAGTGGTTAAGGTAATGGACTGCTAATCCATTGTGCTCTGCACGTGTGGGTTAGAATGCACAACATGTTTAAAAACAGCGTTCCTGCTCCCCTGTGAAAATACTGGTTGTTTTTTTCTTTAAAAGTCTGAGGACTAAAGCAGCAAAAGTTTGGAAAAGCAGTTTTGTTCAACTAGACTCTGAAACATTCAGTGAAAAAGTGTAA
>JBBPDE010008990.1:0-11369 GCA_037974605.1 Nannopetersius ansorgii
AGTGGAATTTACTGCGATGCAAGGGGGCGCCACCTAAAATCTTGCCTAGGGCTCCAAATTTGTTAGGGCCGGGCCTGTGAGACTAGTGGATGTTGTTTAGGACACAGTGTAGAAAAGTGTGAAGACGTGAAAACACAGACTGTAAATGAAAAGAATACACAAAATGAACAAAGAAGAACATCAATAAATTAATATATTTATCCAGTCATTCAATTAAAGAGGCAACAGATAACATTGTGATCAGACAGGTTATATAAAATGATCTACAGACATGAACATGAACAGAAAGGGTGACGGGAAAAAAAGGTTTTCAAATGAATCTATCTGATTGTCTCTGCTCATATTAGTACTATATTTTTGTTTTTATATAATTAATGCATTTATTTACAAATTAGATTATCCACACAAATATAGATGTCTGTGCTCTGGACGTCTCAGTGTTTACGCGGAAAGGATCAGACGCTGTTGTGGTCAGTTATTTATTTGATCCTGTTTATTAAACGTGTTTGTTTGTTTAGTAAACTCTGGAATAGTTAGTAGCTGCCCTGTTCGAGTCGAAACGTTAGCCTGCTAGCATAGCTGGACAGGGGACTGAGATTTGTCCATCGTTTTCACTAGTAACTGTTTTGATTTTTATGTAATTGTTTCTGCATTGTTTCATATTTTTTTAAAGCAATTGTTTTGTCAGTTAATAAATGATATTAAATGTTTATGTAACGGTTTCTTTTTTCTTGTAATTTATGTAACTGTTACTAATTAGATTTCTTTCTGTAATTTCACTACTAATTGTTTCTACATAATTGCTTTGTTAGTAATTGTTTTAACATAATTGCTGTTACTGTTTTAACAGGTTTTGTCACATAATTGTTTCATTAGTATGTGGGTTTTTAAATAACTTTCATCATTGTTTCGTTACTCATTTTTAAATGTAATTGTTTTATAGTTTTTTTTAGAAATTGATATCCACAGTTATGTGTAAATAACGATGGATAACGACGCAGGTGATTGTTAGCTGGCAGGGAGACATGAAGAGATCAGGAAGTGCAGCACTGTAAACTCCCAAGAAAAAAAGAAAGATTTTTTCATTTCTAGAAAAGTGCAGGAATGGTTTCCTGTGTTACAACATCGTCCAGCAGTTTCATCCAAAGTGCAGCAGATCAGAGTTAAATTACTGTACAAAACTCTACACACACACACACACACACACACATATGCAAAAAGTCTGCCCTCCCCCCAGTACATTACAGACCCTCCGTGGAGACGCTCTTCTGCACACTTTAATACACAATTACTGTCTATTTGCTCTAATATGTAACTTGTCCGGGAAAAAGGCATAAAACTTGGCCTGCGCAAATATTGTGCTCCCCCCCCCAACTATATTAAAACAAACTGATGGAAATTGTGCACTAAAATTAGCAGAAAAGTGCTTTATAGAGGATAGTTCACATACATATACATTATCTATATTACTTCCTGTATTTATGTGTTTATACGAAGTGCTGAGAAAATACTGCTGAAAAGCTGAATGTTTAAAAAAACTGCTTCCATTTTTCCTGCTGATTTAGCCACAAAAGTTTGGTTAGAAAAGCACCTGAGCGCAAAACATGTTTGTTATTACAATTATCACAGCCGAAAATACTGCAGAAATGTGATTGTCGCTGCTTATCGCATTAAATGTCACAGTGTATACAAAAAAAGATTATAATCATGTAAAATATTTGGCCTCAATAGTCTTTTTAAAAAGCATTGAAATTGAGCCCTAAATGCTTTCCTTGGCTTATTTGGCTTTAATGCTGTAGTGCATCAGTGCTTCAGGCTTCTTTTGAACCTGTGAGTGCATGTTAATCCACATTTAAAGGGTGTGGGTCTGCTTTAAAAGAGGAATTTCAACTAATTTTCAAAACTCAGCCATAATTAAATGGTTAAGTTGTACAAAGTGGTTTTGGTGTGAAACACTAAGAGCCATGACCAACGGCCGGCCTCTCCAGGCTCCACCCACAAGTGCAGCCTCAGCTTTCTATCACAGTACCTACAATAAAAGTGTGTCCTGTATTTGTTAAGTGTGTCACACATGTTTGAATCAGTACAGATGTGTACATGATTGACACACTCTTTATGTAGATACTGATAGAAAGCTTTTTATCACTGAGGGATGAAGGGCCTTTTGTTGAAGCTCCTTCCACCTGCTCCTCTCTCTCAGGCTCATGAGGTCCTTCTACCCGTAATATGAGGGTTTCTTCTTGTATGTTCAGGACAGCTTCACGCCCACGTCGATGGGTGTCTGATTGCGTTGCTCAGTGTCTGCTGGATGATCGCAGGTCTCCTCCCAGACACAGGCTAGACAGGTCAGTCAGTGCAGGGATGTGCTGGGAGGCCACAGTCATCCTCCTCTTCACAGTTCTCCTGCAGGTTTCCATGGGCACCATTCTGAAATGGGCAAGAGGACACTTGTTTTTATCCCTGACTTATTTTCTTACTCCTCAGAATGGTCAAAAGTGCACTGCTGCCATGGCATTGTCTTATACAATACATTGTTATTGTATAATGATTGTTTTGTGATTGTATGTTTTTGTTTAGTGACTAAGTTTTTTTTGTAACTTCGATTCAGGGTGTCGTTTAAAAGTCAAAATAACATTCTTTTTTTACTGCTGGGCAACGATAAACCGTTTTACTGATTAAATCGTATGATTTTCTGTGATTAATCGCATTATTTTGTGCAATTACTCGCAATTAATCGCATTGTTATATGCTGTATTCAATAATGTGCAATAGCCTTGGGTTTGCAAACACTTTAAACTAATAAGGAGCTTTTTAACAGCAGTGTTCCCTTTAACACAGTCACACAGTTACAGTTCAAATATATATCTGTAAATCTCTTAAACATACTTAAACATTAATGTAATCAAATCTAATATAAAAGTAAAGCTATTTGCCACAACAGGACATTCAGGTTTTATCTAGCAGCAGAAACAGTCTGTGATCAGTAGAGAGTCCCTGTTGGGTGAAGCGGCCCTGCACAAAAAAGCAACAAACTTTCAAAATAATAGTAAGAAAATTACTGCATTAATGTGTGATAAAATAACTGTTGGCGTTTAGTAAATAGCGCTTTAACTTGCCCATTTATTTTTCATTGTAAAAAAACGGAAAAAACATGTCAGTTTTTAGCTCAGTTATAAAAAAAAAACCTTCTGTTTGTTGTAGTTCAATTAAAATTAATCAGCCCTTGAATGAGGCTGCGTGCGCTTTTCCCACCTGTTTTCAGGCGAGAGAGAGAAGAGGTTCGCCCAGAAGACGTATGTGTTCGACTGTTAGCAAAAACGATGTGTGAGCTTATATGACTGTAACATCAAACTATGACAACATATTTGGAGGATTACCTTCTCTCTGGGCCTCTCCAGGCTGCCCATGCTTCTGCTGCCCCACTCCGTCAAGGCTGTTCAGCAGGTTCTCCAAATCCTGAGAGCTGAATTCGTCCACTCTTGAGTCTCCAGTAGGAATGTACGCACAGGGAAAGTCCTGGTTGCAGCTGGCAGATACATTGTTCAGTTGGTTTCTGTAGGGCACCTCCAAGCCTAGAGGGGTGGTTTCCAAATAAAACCTGCCAGGCTGCTGCAGGCCGGGGTGGAAGACGGTTGTGCCGTCTGTGCCGCTGCTGTTCCCCTGGACATGCTTCGGTCCCTGATACAGCTGCTCAGGCTTCCTTTGGCTCACTGGATAAGGTACCTGCTGCTGTGGATTCAGTGGATGTCCGGGTTGCAGGGTCACTGACTGGAACGTCTGCCCCTGAGGTGTCACCTGAGAAAGTTCATGAGGCTGTGCACACGGCTGTGGCTGAAAAAGATACCCCTGCTGGTGTTCCTGCACTGGATGTGGCTGTAAAGGACTGAAGAAAGGAAGGTGGGACTGTGATGTGAAACTGTCGTGACTGAGCTCTTGGGGACGGCCCTGTAAAGGGAACAAAGGTGGTGCGAGAGACTGCGGATCACCGCTGAGGAGACGGTTCTCCTCCTTTTTCCTCAGAGACGCCTGCACGTAGGACAGAATGTCATCCGTTAGGTCAACGTCGATATTCAGGAACAGATCATCCTGCTGTAGAAGCTGTAGGTCCTCTGGGCTGATCCCCAAACTGTCCATCAAATTCAGCAGCTCGCACCCACTCTCCTCACTTCCACAGTGATCGACAGGGTCCTGTATGAAGAGAGCGTTCTCCGAAAGTGAAAGAACGCTCTTCTGCATGTTACTGGAGAAGATGCCTCCAAGCTCCTCCTCGTCAGGCTCCTGAGCGCAGCCCTGAGGCTCATTCGGCCCTGCGGGGCACACGTAGATAGACTTATCTTGCTTTAACATGGAGCCCAGGAGCGAGTTGGGATCCAGGTCACCAGAGGGGCCGGGCTGGTTACCGTTTCCTGGAGCAGCGGAGTCAGAGTCTGATACTACTCCGCTCAGGGAATTGGGGAGGCTGAAGTCGTACAGCACGGCTTCTCCCGTGGTAAAACCGAAGGGGAGCATGAGGTTACGCTTCCTCAGGTTCTCCTCTCCCTCTTCATCTCTGCAAGAGGACAACAGCAGAACGTTACACTATGTAACACTATGTTACACTATGTCTCAAAGGAGAAAAACATGTATCAAAGGAGAAAAACATGTATCAAAGGAAAATATATGATTTTCAGATGCTTGCCGATTTCTATACGCAGCCCCTGGTCACTATGCTGATAATGCTAGCGCTTGGGGCCTCACATAGCCAGTGCTAACCATTAACAGGCTCGAATTAGCTTCACACTTCATTTCTAGAATTCTGAGGGCCCTGACATTTAAAACGAGACATTGAGAACTTTGAAAGTGCACAGGAAGTTTATTAAAACGACAGTTTATACAGACAGTACCATCAGGCAACAGGAAAATTCCCTGAAGTTACTGTCTGTATAAACTGTCTTTTGAATAAACTACCTGTGCAATTTCAAAGTTCTCAACGTCCCGTTTTAAATGTCAGTGTCAGAGGAGCGCCAGCGTAACTCCTCAGTGAAGTCACTCAAGCGCAGATACAAAACGCAACAAAAACACCCTCAAAAATTTACCACCTCAGAGCGCGTTCATTTATTCAAGATTCAGATGTGGACGAGGCCTAATAGCGAAGAGAGAGAATACAAGTCCTTTGTTTTATCACCTCAAAACGACACTTTGGAACATGAAGAAAGCCAAAAACTCTGCCCTCCACAAACGCCCAGTCAGACAACTGGAAAGAAAAATGGTGGACCTACACACCAGCAGACTGATATTTTACAAGCATTTTCTAAAGGCACTCTCTATGATAAAAAAAAAAACGTCGGTGGATTGATATTACACATGCTACTACTGTGTACCTGTAAGGACAGTGGAGAAAAGCGGCTTTCAGAACATGATTAAGACACTCGATCCATGTTACGAGGTATCCAGCCGCAAACACTTTAGCCAAACTGAAATGCCCGGACTGTACGACAAAGTTACATTAAAAATGACTTGTAAAGTTTAGCATTTTTTTAAAGTAAGTTTTGCACAATAAATGTTCTTAAAATGACAGTCTGTACTTTTTTGAAGTGTGTTTATTCTGCTCCAATGTATCTGGTATGTGAGTATGTTCAGAAACAGAAAGGAGATTATTACCTCCTCGCTTCCATATCAAAAGTGATGATAAATAAGAAGGCTGGAGGGAAACTAAAGATCCCATAGTCTAAAATATCATTACACCAAAATAAATAAGAGGGATGTGCACGTACCTGAGTACCCTCTGGGAGGCGATGATGAAGTCTGGCCGTCCATGTTTGTAGATGAGTCTGGCATTAGCCTGGACCCACACCCAGCCGCTCTGTTTGGTGAGCAGCCTAAAGACAGTCAGCCCACTCTCGCCTGTCTTTATCACTGTGGAGGAAAAAGAGCTAGTAATATTGACCATTATTGGTAATATTAACCAAGCTCATCAACCGGATATTAGTTGAACAATTACTAGACCAAAAAATAATCTGAGCTGCAATTCACAATTTCTTGTGTATTGCAAAAGTAGTAAAGTAATATTTTAATTCTTACTAGGGCTGCTCGATATTAGGAAAACATGCGATAAGCGATAATGTTGTTGGATTTTTTTCTTTTGTGATGTCTGGACCTCGTCCGTCACGCACCCTCATTCTCGTGCTAGGTTGCTAAGCATCGCACCCAAACATAAACAACCAGCACAAGGACGAGGAGGCGTGGTAGACGAGGCCCAACGTCACAAATTTTTTCATAGAAATACATAATTTTTTTAAACATTTTAGTGCCAAATTATTAAGAAAAATACAATTTACTAATTTTGTGCCATAAATATAAACGTAAATTCAGCTACATTTCTACATACAATAGTGGAGTGTTCTCATGTTTTTTGTTTGGTTTCATTTTGAATTTATTACTGTATTTACCTGCTTATACCAAAGAAAATGCATTACAGTACAGTCTCTACAGAGTATACAGAGAATCAGTGCTTACAGTATTTACATTGTAAACTGTACAATACGAATATGGGTTTACATTTTCTTTAAGGATAATGTATTAAGCTGAGTCTGGTTTCCACACATTCAAAGTCCCTACATTCATATATCTTAGCCACCCAAAGAAAACTTACTGCGAATGTGGTTCTCGGCACAGTACAGCATGTCGGCTGCATGGATGAACTGGTAGCCCGAGCCACGATAGCACAACTCGGCCTCTGTGTAGCCCAGCACAATCTTCCCTCTGTGTGGAGAGACAGGGAGAAATACACTGAGCTGCTGCTTTATTAGATATTTCAGCTTTAATCCTGCACTGATCAAGCAAGTCTACTTAGCCCTTAAGTCCTGATGCTGAAAATGGCTGAATAATGTGCTCACCTGCAAAACTTCATTTTAATTTGGAGAGAATGATCTAACAAAGAGTGCATACAGAGATTCTTAAGTTGAATTTACTACCTTCACAATATGTTTTACTACCAGCACGACTTCAAGCCTCAACTGTAGCAGCGTAAAGTGTGAAGTAAAGTGACGAGTAAAGTAATGAAATATCTTTCCAAAAGGAATTAATAACATATTTCCTCACAATTTAACGAGGAAATTATAACTTAACCTCAACACTGGACACAAAAACTGACCAAATAGAGAGGGGGGGGGGGTTTGGTTAAAGCGACTGAGTGTCACGAAAGACCGGGTTAACCTGCTTCCGTGATTTACCTTGTGGGAAGCAGGCAGGCAGGCATCCATGGTCTCAGGTTCTTTCTTTACAAACTCAAAAACAGAAAATGAACCTGGCTCAAGGGCCGCTTACAGACAGGAACAGGATAACCTGAACTACAGGAATGTGAGGCGATGGACCAATAGTGAGGTCTATACTGGCTGAACTTAAATACATGTCCTAATTAGAGCAAATAAACACAAGACAGGTGAAAACGGGAAACAAGGAACAAAACAGACCAGAATGTCAAAATAAAAGTCCTCAATGCAAACAGAAAACAGTGGCCCCTACCGGCCACCGGCCGAACCGTGACAGTGAGCTACATTTCAGTATGAAGAAACTCTACCATAGAAGCATAATTAATCAAGATGTCACAACAGGCCTGGGTCCATAGGTTTTACTCAATATGTCAAAAAAACCTAATGCATAACAACTAAAAGACAGACTGGACCTTTAGAATGAACAACTACACACTGGAATTTTAAAACAAATTGTTTAATCAGGGCCTTGAAAAAAGGAGGAAACTAGATAATAATAAACTGTACACTGTAATAGCAGCGGCCAGAGGAGAGAAAGAGAGAACGAGAACGAGAGAGAGACAGCTAGAACGAGAGAGATAGAGAGAGAGAGAAAGAGACAGACAGAGAGAAAGAACGAGAATGAGATAGAGAGAATGAGAACGAGAGAGAGAGAGACAAAGAGACAGACAGAGAGAGAGAACGAGAATGAGATAGAGAGAATGAGAACGAGAGAGAGAGAGAGACAAAGAGACAGAGACAGAGAACGAGAACAACAGAGAGAGAAAGAGAATGAAAACGAGAGAGAGAGAGAGAGAGAGAGAGAGAGAGAGAGAGAGCGAAAGAGAGCATCCTGGCTTGTTGGCTACTCGACTCCATGTAATAAGCCTCTCGGTTCTTGCAAACTACTGGCCTAAGCCAGTCCTTATATGTTGATTCCTCCGGCCAGAGGTCTGAAACTTGCATTTGCCCAGATCTCAAATAAACTATTGGTGAACTCGTGCAGATGTTTGGCAGGAAGCCAGCCGGGTACCCGGAAAGAAGGCGCTTTCAGACCGAATGCGGCATGCGCTGCACTTTGCTCTGAAACACATTATTTTCTATGGTTTGCGCGGCGCAACACTGCTGT
Source organism: Nannopetersius ansorgii (assembly GCA_037974605.1). NCBI lineage: Eukaryota > Metazoa > Chordata > Actinopteri > Characiformes > Alestidae > Nannopetersius > Nannopetersius ansorgii. Next base: position 8,359 of record JBBPDE010008990.1, read on the forward strand.
GCAACCTGATGCATTTTCAGAGCAAACCAATAGTAAAAATATTAAACGTCATATGACGAGCTAGTAAATTTTTGAACCCCCATCCAACTGGGCCTACGAAAATTTACAACATCGTCATATGACGTTTACTATTTTTACTATGTTTTACTGGCCTTAATTTGGCCTAATTTAAATTACTACCCTTTACAAACCCACGGCAACCCTGCTATTATGTGCAATGACTGTCAGATCTAGGGACAGTGACTGTGAGTGGCCACTAGAGTTTTTGTTAATTCTTGAGCACACCGGGTTTGAGTTAAGTTTATTATTGGTTGCAGCTGCCAGTATGATCAAGAGAAATGGTTATGTTTTGTTATTCATGGAGGGATTAGTGGTATTAGTGAGTTTGTTAGTGAACGACCTGGGTTGCCGGTCAACCATCATCAAGTTGAGTGTTTTCCGTTCTCTTTTTGTTTGAAAGATTATTTTGGCCATTAAGTCCTTTGTTTTGCGTTTTTGGAAAATAATGAGAGAAAATATAAGTCTGTGAGTGTGCCTGTTATCTGTGCCTGGAGAAAGAGGGGAAACATGACAATGACAGGCTCAGCATAGAGAACAACTCCAAACCACTATTCATGTTACTAGTGAAATACTTTGGCAGTAAAGTACTTCATTTGGTTTATTTTAGTATTTATATCCACGTATCTTACTGACAACAGCATATTGTGTACACAACATAGTATGTCTAAGGCATAGCATTATTTTCAGGAGAATTTTATTTTGCGGTATTTTATATTGTTCTTGTCCCCGTGTGTCTGTGCAGTCATAACATAAGCAATTTCCTCAAGGATCAATAACATTTTGTGATTCTGATCTAAATCTTCCCCTTCAAGGTGGAGCTACCAGCGAGGAGTTTCTGATAAAGCGGCCAGTTAGTGTTTAGTTCAACAAGGTGCTAAAAATACAGAGACCTCAGTGCATTTCTACAGGTTCTAGATGCTGAACAACCCTGCTGTCACTCACTTGGCATCGCAGGCCATTGGTGTGAAGTCCAGCTTGTGCTTGGTCTTGAAGAAGAAGTTCCTGGCACGGATCTCTAGAATGGACGGCGGCTGGACAGGACAGGCCAGGGCAAACAGGGCGAGCTGGGGTGGAATCAGCTTCCCCTCGGACGTCCTTTCATTCTGCCCGTGCAGGAACTTCAAACGGCCCTGAAAACTCATGGCCTGCAGATAAAACAGACAGAGACGCCGAGACAGAAGACATGGTGTTTAAAGGTCAGCTGACTGGAAATTCACATATCAGAAAGACACTTGACACCTTCTTCCAACGACCAAAAGCAGAGATAGATGTCATATACTACTTAAAATATAAACACTATAGTAAAAATTAAACAGAAAGAAGGAACTACATTTAAAGTAAAGAGCAATTTCTATGACAATTTTAAAAAAATAAAAGGCATGCCTCAATCAGTAAGAAATCAAAGAAACCATTATAAGTGACTAACTCAGACGTAACTGCTGCTAATTTGATAGACACACAGTTTACACTGTAAATGTTGCTCAGTTCCATGTATCTGACAGTATGTGTTGTTTTTGAGTCGCTGGTTCACATTCTTGTGTGTAAATGAGCCAGAATAACTTTACTGGAAACACAGAAAGGCTGAAAAAGGCACATATAAACGGCACTTACTGTCACTTACTGGGAAGAATCTAGTAATCTCTCTCATAATCTCACGACGTAAGAGCAAGTTTATTTAGTACATTCCTCAGGGAAGTACTTTTTTTTACTTAGGGAGGTATTTATAATGAGTTGTAATAAAGCACAAAAATAGAACACACACACCCACATGCGTGTGTGTGTATATAAACCATCTGATCTGCAACAATTACAATAATTACATAATTCTAATGCTAAACCTAATTTTAATAGCAGCACACTGCTTTCTTTCAACCTTAAATTAAACATATAATAATATAATATAACAGAGCAAGATGAATAGTTTTTAGGACAAGTAACCGATACTCCTCACAAAACCTATGTTTTGAGCTGAAACCCTACAAAAAATCTTCTACTTTTTCATTATAATAACAACAATATACTTCGTAATAAGAAAAAAAATGCAAATTAAAGGCCTTTTAACGGATGGTCTCAGACCATTATAATCAGTTCTTTATGACTGTGTTTCTTAAAATAAAACAAACAGACACCCCGAGTATCTGCTGATACCAACACTGTCTTTTTAATCATTCAGCTGTTCTTAATAACACATCTATCTGAATCTGAATCAGCCCCCTACTTACTCCAAGGGGTGCTATGTAAGTTATGAAAGTCTACACCCATATAGTGCCCAGTCTGTCCATTCTGCACACATGTCTGAGTCTCATTTACATTTACGGCATTTATCAGACGCTTTTATCCAAAGCGACTTCCATTCCCTAACTGCAGGGGACAGTCTCCCTGGAGCAACTTGGGGTTAAGGGTCTTGTTCAGGAACCCATTGGTGGTGTGCTGAAGGTAGGATTCGAACCTGTGACCTTTTGGTCTAGAGGCAAGTACCCTACGCACTAGTCTCCAGTGTCTCTGTGTTAGACGTGCTCTACACTGTTGTCTCTACACTGAGTCTGTATTTTAATTCACTATATAGGGAGCAGTGTTCTGGTAATCGTGTCCTCTTTGCGTTTAGTTAACAGTTACATCATCGTTTATGCTTTTTCTGTTATACAATCCAGTGATTTGGCCCATGTCGAACCAACTGAGTGTTGAAGTGTTGGACCGACCGGCACACCCTGTTTATAACATTTCTGCCTTTCTCCAACTTACCAGGAAGCCAGACGAGTTGTCCAGCAGACATCTCAGCCTGCAGATGAAGCTCCTGTCCAGGAACGGGGAGTTCTCTGGTGGTATCTGCTCAGGGTTGTAATATGTGAGGGGTAACTGTGAATTCTGGGTAGCTGTAGAAACAAAAGGCACCAAAGAGTGGATGTTCTGGTCATAGAATGTACCATAAGAATGTAAGTCTTCAGACAGAG
>JBBPDE010009000.1:0-11368 GCA_037974605.1 Nannopetersius ansorgii
GAGGAATCCGAGACCAAGACAAGACCAAGACAAAAGACTGTCGAGACTGTGACAAGACCAAGACCACGTAAAAGTGGTCCAACTCTAGACTGAAACAGAGAGCCCAGGTTTGACGGTTCAGCCCAAAGTGGTGATGGTTTCGTTTGTGTTTATGTGACACTGCTACACCTTTGGATTAGAATAAAAGCTCCTCTGTGCACCAGCTTCCTAAAGGACTTTCAAAGACTCTCATTTTCAGTCCAGTCCCTCAACCTAACCAGTTTCACACAGTGACCTACGTATGCGTATGAATCATTTAAGCAGAACAAAAACGGTTTAACTGAAATCCTGAACCAGTGAAGAAACAGGAGCAGATCAGTATACTGGTGGTTGAGTGGTTGGAACTCCTTTATCTAGACTCCCTATATCTTTAGGCCCTTTGCAGCCTGTCAGTGAAACATTTGTTCATGTTTCTTTCATCATTTAATCTACTCAATATGCCAGCGATAAGACAGTTTGACAGAAAATAGTATTTTTGCAGCAGTAAGGTAATTTAAAGCAGAATTGAGGGTTACACATGCCATGTGAGCTTATGTGCAGCATTTCTAGCGTTACTCCTTCAGTAAAGAGTCCAGGCATAGAGCTAATGATATGGCAAACCAGCTATAATAAAAAACAGCTGCTCTAAGAAAACATCAATACCGATACAACATCACTGCATTCATTATCCTAGTTAAAAATGATTTATTGTTACATTTGTCTTTGTCATCACGAATAAAATGATAAAAGGCTTAAATAAATTAATCAAGGCAATGGATCAGCAGCAGATCACTTTTTTACATAATACTGCAAACAATGATCAATACTGTCCCCAAATTGTTGATACCCATTGAAAAATACCCCACCCAAAGCTATTTAACCTCATTATCATCCATGTTTAGCCAGTGTCGGAATATTTCGTTTCCTTTGTGTGTGCACGACTCCGCAATGAGTACAGTGAGGCCCCAGTGGACTGATCTCTAATCTCGTAAATTGGCCTACAAATTCCTGACCTTTCATTACCCAGCTAAACACACATTCATAAGAACAGACAAATACCAGGTTAATTACTGAAGTAAACACAGGTGGGCGCGTAACCCTGAGTCAGTCTCTGGGAGCGTGTGGGTGCATGCATGTGTGATTTTTGCTTCTGCATGTGTATATTATAATATAAACAAAGTGGCTTAATTAGAAATGCAATGCAAACATGAACATAAGCAGACGGTCATAATGCTACACAAAATAGATCTACATGGGGGACGACGAGGCACAGTCTAAAATGCAAGCTGTTAAATATAATTAACAAGTTCATATGCTTCAGTTTAATATCTAATATTATTATTGCAATGTAATCAGTGAATTCATCTGTTTAAGTAAGGACTTAAAAGATTAATCCCATTTTTGTTCCATAAAAGATCTCATTTTCACCAAAATTCACTCCTACATTTCATAATGAGGCTGATTCACACACAAGTATGTTCCTCATATGTTCCTCAAATCCAATCAATATAGTTGTGAGTTTTACCTGCAATTTAAACCTCCAGAAAATGGTGGAAATCAAAATTGCTGTCCAAGTACTTTGTTTCTTTGTTGACCTAAATAGTAAAACATACAATGAAGCCCAATGGTGGGAAATATTAATGTTCTGCTGGATATTTCTCATTATGCTTATGTCGTGTGTTCTATCAGTGGTTCTAGCACTCCTACAGATCTGATTCTGTTCAGTTATGGAACTTAACCAGAGGAGGGTTTTGTGAATATTAAAAATTGCATATTACAGTGACCTCAGGATCATTCAAAACAACCGAAACTAATGTGTGTGAAATGTTGATTTACATTTTTGTGTTTTTCTGATGCTTACAAGTAGTGAGAGAATCCCTCTTCAGTAAAGAGAACACAGTAGATCAAACACACAATCAACAGGATCAAAGCTTTTAAAAACCTTTAGATGCTCCTAACCATTAAGGTTAAACCAGCTTCTATCAAAGTCTGCTATTAACGCAAGTACACACTAGATAGAAAAGCAAGCACAGGCTCAATCTGAGTTTACTGTAGAAAATGCCATGCAGATGTACATAGAGTACAGAATAATATTTTACAACTGTCTAGATCAGTTGTGAGTGTTTTTTCCCCACATTATTATTAATAAGAAATCTCCATAACAATAAACAAAATAAATACAAAACATTCCATAGTGATATTATGTTCAGTATATCTGTCAGGTCTGGGTTTTGTTTGGGTACTCTTATTTTGACATGGGGTGTAGCCTCATTCCTGAACCTCGGCTGGTCAGGAATGAGGCCTTCTGATATACAATTGTTTGTGTTTTAGTTCTAGTATAAATAAGAGCCTTTAGTTTATTTAAGTTGTGGGTTCACCCTTATATTCTGTTTTGATTTATGTGAATAAAGACCAAGAGAAAAGAATTGACGTCTGCTTGTGTGACTCCTGCTGTCGTGGTCTACGACGTGACGTGACAATATCAGTGTGCACTTTTGGAACTTCAGTTTTACTTATTAGTTTTCATCTGAAACCTGGTTTGACTCAATCAGTCCTTCACTGAATTAAATCAGGAGCTGCTGATGGAGTTTCACAATCCAAACAACGGCTGGAGGAACTGCGGAGGAATCTGGAACTGAACCTTGGTTCTTCTCACCAGCTTACAAAAATATCAACTACTTTTACAAACAAAAAGTACATTTTGATATATTTTACTTTCTTGTTTGTTTGCATTCATTCTAATGTTCACTTTGCTGGAGGAAAGACACATTAATTATCACATGCTGAGAAAAAAAGACTTTTGCACTATAATGTATATATGTGAAGTCAAGTCAAGTAGGTTTTACTGTCATTTCGACCATATACACACAGCACACAGTGAAACAACATTACTGCACGACCATGGAGCAACACAAGAACAGAACTGAACACGACAAGACCAGAGCAGACAGGATGAAAGTGTGCAAGAGAAAAGCATAAGAGCAACAAGACAAGACAACATTTCATGTAATTGACAATAGCTACAGTCTGGATGAATACAGTATTTTGTCAGGTACTAGCAACAGAGAGTTATGTGCAAAAAAGCAGAGAAATTACATGTGCATTAAATCCACAGAACAGAGTAGAATATAAGTGTTAAATAAATATATAAGTGCCCACATTGCACAATGTGCAGAGAGCACAGGCACATGTTGTGACATTTTCTTACCGTGTTAAATAACTACCATTATGTGAAGGACTATGTGCATTATTTTTGCTGCAATGTGTAAAAGTCTACCATGTGCAATATTGTGCAATGTTCTTATTGGGTGCTAAAACATTATGATTATGTGCAATATCATGTGACATTTTCAAAATAGGTGCTGAAGCACTTCATCCCTTGCAATATGTGCAATAGTCTTCATGAGCAATATTACTACTTTGGTCAATATTACTTTTTCATTACTTAATATTACTGCTAATTCTCTAATAGGTATCATTTGCGTCGGTAGTTTTTCACACTTATATATAGTGAGGGGCAGCTGGTAGCCTAGTGGTTAGGGCATTTGCCATGCGACCAGAAAGTCCGGGTTCGATTCCCAAGACCGTTAGGCACCGCTGAGGTACCCTGAGCAAGGTACACACACTGCTCCCCGGGCGCTGTGTTCGTAGCTGCCCCCTGCTTCACTTGGTGAATGGGTTAAATGCAGAGGTTGAATTTCGTGCTGTTCACGTATGACAAATGGTCACTTTCACTTTTTTTATATAAATAGTGTTTTACTAAGCATTTCTGTACATAGTATAGGGCAGGGGTCATCAACTACATTTGTCCAAGGGCCAGAGTTTTCCTCAGCAGATTCTGTGAGGGCTAGATGCTCTCCTAAAAAAAATGCAATTCATATTGTATCTTAAGTAATATTATTTGATATATTAAATTCCAAATTAAACTTCAGCATTTCTGTTATTTTTTAGCCTTTGTCAATGTTAACAGACTCATATTACATGAAACTTTGGTCGAAACAAACTCGGATTTAGCTCCATAGATGTCCATTCATTTTACATCAGGGAGCCAGATGGAAAGCTCTGGCGGGCCGGATGTGGCCCGTGGACCACCCGTTGACGATCACTGGTATAGGATATTCATATTGTGCATTTCCTTTAGTACAGATTTTTAATTAGATCTTATTTTGAATTCATTTCTTTCTTGTCTCTGTATCGCTTTGCAGTCATCGCATAAGCAATTTTATCCAGGATCAATAAAATGTTCTGATTCTGACTCTGATTTTATTTTTATTTCAGTGTAAGCAATGAAGCGCTCCAACAGAAAAACATGGATCACACCATTAAAGATGAACACTACATAGTTTAGCGCTCTGGTAAGAACACAGTCATCAGTGAATCATAAAAGTATATGGCACATAAACGCCTCGAACACAGCAAGAATTGCCTAATGTAATATAAATAGGGATTTATGGATGAAGGCATATCTGGAGTTGGATTACACTCAATGACAATCAGTGTAAAAAAATATGAGTCTATTTAACTATGGTTTAACATTACATCTTGATAAGGCACCCTCTATAGTTTATAAAATGGCATAAAATAAATACAGAAACAGAGAAAACATCATTAAACCAGTGTCAGCTCTGCGGTTTACACACCCCCAGCCATATCCAGACATAATCATCTCACCAACATCACTCCATTCTTCCTTATGTTCTTTAATCCAGTCCAACCTCCTGAGTGTTATAGTCTTTCAATAGTATCATTTAATTTTCTTAACACAATTGTCTTTGGTGATAAATACAAATACATTACATGAACAAAAGTTTTGCGACGTCTGACCATTAATCCAACAGGAACTTTAATGACACTGCATTCAAATACATAGACTTTAATATTGAGTTGGTCCCACTTTGCAGCTATAACAGCTTCCACTCTTCTTGGAAGGCTTTCCGTAAGATGTTGGAGTTTCTGTGGGAATTTGTGTCCATTCATTCTGTAGAGCACGAGAAGATCTGGATCACAATCTCCATTCCAGTTCATCCCAAAGGTGCTGGGTGAGGTTGAGGTCAGCACCCCATCCATGTGGTCAGTCAAGTTCTTCCACACTGAACTCCTCCAGCCTTGTCTTTATGGAGCTCGCTTTGTTCACCAGGACACAGTCATGCTGGAATAGAAAAGTTCTTCCCCAAACTGGGTCCACAAATTGGGAAGCATGGTCTCGTCTATTATGTCTTGTTCTGCTGAAGCATTAAGATTGTCCTCCACTGGAAGTAAGGGACATAGGCCAAAGCCTAAAAAGAACAGGCGTCCCAATACTTTTTTCCACATAGTGTAGGTATAATTACCACTTTCAGGAATATGCTAAACATTTTCCATTTCTGTTTATTGACAACTATGTTCAAAAAGTTGCTGTAAATCTCTATTTGCTTTAACAAAAATAGTGCCATTTCACATCAACATCACCTGAAACACAACTGGAGAGAATTCTACCTCATAAAATTGCCATGCAGGTAGATAAAACATTTCCCTTAACCTTGTAAAGCCTGTTTATTCACTCACTAATCTGTTGTTTTTGTCTGCAGAAGTGAAGGTAGAAAACAGTTGGAGAAAGAAGCGTAAGCTCCACTGGGAACATTCAGAGATTCGTCCCAGACGCAATCCTAAACACCAAACTCCACCAGTTCTTACCTTCAGGGGACCTTGATTAGCTGGAGCAGGTACGTTAGATGCGGGTTGAAGCTGCGCTCCATAGGCTTTCGCGTTTCGTTTGTTTGGCTTTATTTCATTTCTGGATGTCAAACGGCTGTCTCCATAGTAACAGTGCTTTAATTTGTGCCACCAGTGACAGCAATTTAGGGGATTAAAAGGTGCTGCATTTGGAAAATGAAAACTTTAAACTTCTTGCACTTCTTGCACAAGTTGCCTTCATTGTTTTTCCTTGTATTTGCTGAGCATCTCAAAAAAGTTTGAAAATGAATGCGGAATAGAATTATCACCATATTATGAAAGTTGTTCATTTTTAATACATAAAATTCATCTAGTTAGGACAGTGAGAATTACAATTCTAGACAACTGATCTGTTGGTGGTGTAGAATTTGAACTAAAATATCCAGCCAGCAGAAATGAACCACCGAAGAACTGTTAAAACTTTTTTGAAATGTATAATGATGGTCAGGATGCATTTTATTTTGTCTAATAAACGTGCAACACCCACTCCCAACAATGTGCATCATGACCATAAAGAAAGTTTCAGTGAATTGCTCTTTTACTGTGTTTTGGTGTCATTGCTTAACTAGGCATTTAAATACATACATAATAACGCGTGAAGAGCAAAACAAAAGTGCTAAGTCTCACCATCCAAGGGTAAATGTTATAAGCAGAGAAGGTGTTGTCGCACCTCAGAGCAGCTGCTGTGATGCCTCAGCGTCGGAAACAGGAGGCTGGTCAGGTCTCCGTGAGATGAATCTGTTATAAAGAGCAACATGACAGCTTCGATGAGAAGATATGCTGCTGATGCTACATCTCATTATCGGGACATTAGGCCTGATTAAGAAATAAAAAGTGCTGGCTTTGGATGCTAATGAGCTTCAAAGAGTCATCTCCCAGCCTGGAGAGAGATTTGGTGTGATGTCACGATAGAGAAGTGAAAATTTAGAATCAGACCTTTGTTTATCGTTTTTTTATTAGGGCTTTAGGCCATCTCTGTTCACTTCTCAGATCTTCTCTTTACATACCAAATAAATGCAAGAATCAAACTGAGCAATTACATGAATAACAGAGAAGAGCTCATTAGATGCAAGAAATAGTTTTGGGTGGGTAAAGTAAATACGTACATTATTTCTGTAGTCAAGTTCTGTAGTCAAAGTCCTACACCATAGTCATGGTTTTTTTATGGAAACAAAAGTCCTGGATTGAAAATCAGGATAATCAGGATAATCAGGATAATCAGTCAGAATTGTTTAATTTTTTTGTGGAATCTAACTTTCACATATTGTATGTTCAATTAATTTCCAGTGTTTATATTCAACCACTGATGCATTTAATGTCTCCAACACCTTAGAAAATAAAAAAGTTAGGACAGGAAGGTATTTACCACTTTCTAATGTTGTCATTCTTTCTCACAACTCAAAAAATATGTTTTGGCACTGAGGATAACAAGCAATGTTGTGATTCGGGTGTTAGTTTGTTCCATTTTTCCTGCAAACATTACAACAGTACTGTGCAACAGTATGAGGTCGTCATTGTCACATTTTTCAATTGAAAATTCCTCACACATTCTCTATTGGGGAAGGTTACCCTCTTCTTCTGCAGCCATGCTTTTCTAACACATGTGGAAAATGTAGTTTTCCATTGTCTTGTAAAACTGTTGAAAATCGCACAGACATCCCAGGAGAAGATGTCGTTTTGAAGTCAGCATATGTTACTGTAAAAAACTCAGTGTACTTTTCTGCATTCATGTGAAATCACAGAAGTATGAATTATCTTTGCCAAGGGCATAACTCCATACCATGACAGCCTCTGACATTTGGACTTAATAGTCTGGATGGTCCTTTTTGTCTTTGGCCTAGAGCACATGGTGTATATTTCTTCAAAAATAATTACAATACACATTTCACTATTAGAAAGAAAGAGAAGATCAATTCTTAACACCCACCTGGAATGGGTGACCACATTAAAGCTATAACAAAGGCACAATAAAACATAACAAAGATATTTTGTCCATGCCTTTATTTCCTGCTGTGTTGACTACGGCAATACGCTTCTCACTGAGATTCCCAAAAAATCAATTAGTCCATTAGGGGTGGTAGTATTGCAGTGAGTAAAACACTTGCTTGTGAATGCAATGACCCCAGGGCTGCAGGTTCAAACCACTGTTTCCTTGAGCAATGCAGAAAAAACTAAAGTAATTAAAATAGAGGATAAAAGCGGAAATCAAAGTCACTATACAGGATAAACAAGTTGAAATAGTTGACCACCTCACCTATCTAGGCAGCGTGGTTAGCAGTGATGCCAATGCTGAATCTGACATCAACTGGAAAACAGGCAAAGCAACAGTGGTCTTTCAGAGGTTGTGCCCCAGCTGATAAGCAACCCCCATTAGCATTAAAACCAAATTTTGGCTTTTCAATAGCATTGTAATACCAACAGTTACATATGAACATGGGATGAACCATCAGACCTTTAAAGAAGCTGAATGTGTTCCACCAAAATGTCTGAGACAGGTACTAAAGATAAGCTGGACGGATCATATCACCAAAGAAGAGGCATGGAGGAAGGCACAAACACACCTGCTATCAGAAATCATTGCAGAAAGATGAGTGAGAACGGTTGGTCACATCTTGCGGCCACAGACTTTCAGAAATAGCAATGAAATAGATTCTATCCGAAGGAAAACGAAAGAGAGGAAGATTCAGATACACATGGCGAAGGACATTTCAAGATTATCTAAAGCAAATCAACATCACCTGGCCAAAGGTTGCAGCTAATGGCAACAGTTGGCATCAAATAAGATAAGATAAGTTCTTGAGCGAGACACTCCACCCTCAGTTGCTCCAGGAGGACTGTCCCTGTCTGGATAAGGGTGTCGGCCAAATGCCACTTCATAGCTCACTATCATTCAAAATGCTGCTTCCAGAGTTCCAACTAAGAAAAGAGATCAAGAAAAGAAATAATCCGATCCTTGTACTGACCCAAGTTTAGTACACATTTGACTTTGAGGCATTACTCATGCACAAGTCACACAATGGTTTGAGCCCTAAATTCATCTCTGATAGCTTTATGATCCTGTTGCGTCTCTTAGATCGGAAGGAGCTGCTCAGCTAGTGGTGAAAAGATCAGAAACTAAACCTGGTGAAATGGTGTTCATCCACTATGCAGTCCAACCAACTGACCCTCAGTATCAGATCTGCACCAACTTTATATTTGAGCTGCTAAAACTGTACTATTCTCCTCCACCTTCCTTAAATGCTTGCACTCCCATCACATTTTGAGTCTATTTCTATTGATTTTCTGTAAAGCACAATAAATGAGATTTGTGTATGATAATGGGCTACATAAATTGACTTGACTTGACTTGACTTGACTTGCGTCCATCCCAGATGCTTCTGAGCTCAGAGAAGTCGACATCACTTCTGGAAATGATTAACATAATGCTTCTTTTTTGCACAGTAAAGTTTTAAAAGGCATTTGTGAGTGTAAATCCATTTGTTGTGCTTGACAAAGGTTTACCAACGCAATCCCTTCCCCATGTGGTTGTATCAGCTATTGATGAATGATGCAGTGCTTTCTGAGGGATTGGGGATCTCAAGTGTTCAGCTTAGCCTTGCGCCCTCACCCTTTACACACTGCAATTCCTGCAGATTCCTTGAATCATTTAATGACACTGTAGAGGCAGACATGTGCAAATCCCTTCCAATCTTCCTTTGTGGAACATTGGTTTTAAACATTTCAGTAATTTCACATGCATCAGATCTGCACCAACTGGAAATTCTGTGAAATATTCTGGTTTCATACAGTAAATGGAACAGTAATTGCTTTTTGTTTTGTTTTATTTTATTTTTTTCTTTCCCATACCATTCCAACTTTCTGATTTCGGGGGGTTGTAAATATACACATGCCGGTACCTTTACAGAGTGGCACAAAATCACATAAATGTAATAGAATTTAATTCAAACAAGCTCACCCCAAGTTACCTTGACTTAACCTTACTTTGAAAAAACGGGTTTTTTGTTTGTTTGTGTGTTTTTGTACATTTACAGTAATGGAATTTATCGGACACTTTTATCCAAAGCCACTTCCATTCCCTGACTACAGGGGACAGTCTCCCTGGAGCAACCTGGGGTTAAGGGTCTTGCTCAGGGACCCAGTGGTGGTATGCAGCAGATAGGATTCAAACCCATGACCTCTTTGTCCAGAGGCAAGTATCCTACCCACTAAGCCACCACCACTGATATTTTCCAAACTGATATTCCATTTATTTTTGGAATCAGGGTTGTATAATATTACTAAAGTGTGTAATATATTATCTTATGTTTATATATGATGTTTCATGTAAGTGGCCACTGACAGGCACAACATACCAAACCACTGTAAAGCTCTTTTTTTTGCATTTGTGTCATTTGAGCTGTCATCCTGTGATCTTAGTTCAGTGTAGATATTTCTGCTTGTGTGTCTAGTTGGAGCTCAGTGTATCTCATTCTGATTGGTCTCTATGGGAGGAGAGACAAAAAAATCCTAATACACCGGTTTTCTCATCCAGGATGTTCGAGTGTCTTCGCTGACACAGGCTCAGATAGAAGGCCTGGCCCCTTGACACACACACACACACACACACACACACACACACACACACACACATGCACACATACACATGCACACATAAGAGGCCCACAAGTGTGTCACAAGAGTCAAAATTATTTCACCAAGTTGCATAATGAAATGCCAGTGACTGACCTTCTGTCCTGAAAGCGAAACCAGAGAATCTTCAGAGACCAAAACAGTGGTATACGACCAACATCTTACATGAAAATTAATCATTAATGAAGACAGTATAATAAATAATACTTTAAATAGAATTACTCCAACAGATTGACTACCAAAGTAGGGTTTTTAGAACAAATGGAGCTTTTTATTCAGTTTTGAGCAGAAATACATTAATGAGGACAGACATTCGACTAATTAGCATTGAACGAGAAGAACATAATAATTAAGATGACATGAGAATTATACTTTCTCCAACTCCATGTGAAATGTTCATTTCACTCTTGTAAATAACCATTATAAAAAACAGATTTTTTTTATTCATTTATTTCTTTATTTTTTATTATTAAGCAATAATTTTCAACACAGAACATTTTTATATAATTCAAACTGATTAGCAATGAATTTAAACCACTGATGGGTTATTTGAAGAATATTACTGATCTAGATTCAGTGGCTCCTGTTGAGGGTGGGAGATTAGACAGTGAGTGAACAGTCAGTCCTTGAAGTCGATGTTGGCTGTTGGAATCAGAACAATGAGTGAAAGGATCTGAGACACTTTGATCAAACTGTGATGTCTGGACAACTGAACATCTTCAACATGGCAGGTCTTGTGGGGGGTTCCTGGTGTTCAGTGGTCAGAACCTACCAAAAGTGTCTCAAGGAAGGAGAACTGGAGAAGTGAAGACTAGTCCATCTGGTCTGATCTCACAGAATACCTTAATAACAGTAGAATAGTAAAAATACATTTTAAAATTATGTTTGTATATGTCACTTATATAGAGATGGAAATAAAAAAAAGAAGAGACAGAGAGAGAGAGAGAGAGAGAGAGAGAGAGAGAGAGAGAGAGAGAGAGAGAGAGAGTGTGTGTGTGTGTGTGTGTGT
>JBBPDE010009008.1:0-11367 GCA_037974605.1 Nannopetersius ansorgii
GATGTATTCAGACTTTTGCTTGGTGGTATAATATAATAATATAAGTTTTGATTGATTGATTGATTGATTGATTGATCGACTGTTTGATTGATTGATTGATTGATTGGTTGATTGGTTGATTGGTTGATTGATTGATTGATTGATTGATTGATTGATTGATTGATTAAATGTGTGAGTTATTGATTTATTGATGGGATGGTTCTTTGTTGGTTGGTTGATTGGTTGATTGACGGTCAGTTAATTGAGTGATTGAGGGACTTTTTAAAGAGAAAGCAGACAAACAAAGGTAACGCAGCCAAGCTGGGGTTCCTGATATCAAAGCAGGAGGTTCGTCTTCACTACCTACTGGGCATGCAGCAGCTAAAAGCCATATTCACGACCCAGCCTTCACTTTTGTTCTTCCACTGCACTCCGTCTATGGGCGCTTGATAGGACTCCCTTGTGGCCTGAGTGGAGAAAGGTTCAGTTACACCACTGCGGGTTTAAACGCAAGGGCAGAGAGGGAATAAATGAGGCTGGAGAGCAAAGCAGGAGGACTCAGAACTTTGAAAACAGATGGAGAGAGAGAGGGAGGAGAGGTACAGTCAGACTCTTTAAGCTCTTTAGATCTTTCACTGCTGACAGTATATCCACCAGAGTTCAGCAGCAACTGCCAAAGGAAACACCAGGAAGCACGGAGGACCAGCCACTATTACCACTGACCAGTCAACTGACTGACATGAGCTGGCGGGGCAGGGGGGAGCGAGTGAGTGAGTGAATGAATGAGGGAAAAGAGGAAGACAAAGCAAACATGAAAGAAAAGCAGAGAAGATGGTGCAAGTGACCCAAAGAAAAAGAGAATATCAGGTAGAGAGATGGATAAATAAATAATTAATCAATAATCTTTAAATGAGTAATCTTCTGTTATTTATTGATTTCTTCTTCTAATTAACAAAATTGATTTCTGGGGGCTATTCTGTGTGGAGTTTACATATTCTCCCCATGTCTGTGTGGTTTTCTGCTAGAGCAACTATCAGATTCTAGAAGTACTTAGTGCTAAGCTAACAGATTCTTAGCACTAAGCTAACATTTAATGATCACTCTGTTTTGGATGTTTTGTATTTTTCATCTACTTTTTTTATCTAAAGAGTCCTGACATGGAGCTGTTGTTGTTTAGCATCTGACATAGGCTAAGCTGTCATGAATGTTTATTCCCTAAATCTCACCCATTACAAATTAAAATGTAATTGGTTAATTCTGCTGTTAGTTCCTGACTGTTTTGGTAGATGTTTTAGTCACAACATTTGAAAGATCGAACCGGGGGAGAGTAGCTATATATATCCCAAACATAACAGTCCAATTGAGTAATATTTCAAGAATCTCCAAACTAACATAAAAATGAAATAAAACTACTTGATGAGTTTAGATACAGACATGATTGTGTTAATTTGGTTTAGTTTGTTTTAGCTCCTAGAAATGAAACTTTCTACATGTTTTTCACTTCAACACTTGTCTCATTCCCAAGCCTTTGTGGTTTACTGCTTCAGGCTTTTTTGATCCTAAATGTATCCAATTCCCAAAAACAACACTTACTGTTGGCGAGGGCATCTCCAGCTGGGCAGAAATGGGAGAAACTGATTGTTGAAAAAGGTGTTATTGTATGTTGGTGCCATCTTGACAGGTACTGTCAAGCTTTTCAGTACCATTTATTCTAATGCCAGTACTAGTCTGTAGAGCTTGATTTTATGCCAATCATAGCAACGGCTATGTCCAAATTAGCCAAACCCAAAGGATGTCTGCATTTAGACATTGTGTAGAATATAGTGCACAAATTGAGACACAGGGCCTGTCTCAGTTCCCCTTCTATCCTCCTCTCCAGGCCACTACTGGAAACACTTAGCTTCAACTGGAGGCTTCATCCAAAACCTATTTGCGCTGCCAGAGACTGCAACACACTCCCTCAAGGGCACCATTCATCACAGGCAATAATGAAAACGAAAGCAAAAACTCATGACGAGCTACAGCAGACCCAAGCATCCAAAAGACAGGTGGAGGGGTCAACAGCAAAACACAATGGAGCTCTTTCTTCTACGAAGCAGCACAACTTTATGGGCTGTGAGAGGGAAATGATTCCCATTGCATCATGACAAACATCAGAGCTGATATCGAAAGCACCCCGGAGCTGAAGCACAACCCTTGCAGGGCGTCTCCGAGTTCACACCAAGAGCAGAATGGGCTTTTTTTCAACCATTATGGAGTGAGTAATAGTTTCAGATTCTGACACTAAAGCATTACCAAGAAACGCGCAATGGCATTACCAAGAAAGGAGACACGCGCTCGTAGCACATGGATGTAATTTCGGGGTCCGTTTTTATGCTACAGAATGAAGGAATCAATCAAGTCTATCCATAAAACGCACCCTCCATCATTTGAACAAAGCCTTACTGCTGTAAAAACATCATTTTACATACATATGCAAACACTAAGAGAAACAGATTATATGCAAGATTTTCTGAGTCATTTCCTAGAGAGACCAATTCAAAAGATTTAAAGCCGTAGTTCAGCCCTAATTATGTTAAGTAATTGCAAATAGACTTTTTTAGACAGCTTTCTACATTGGGCGACATACTGTTATCATCAAAGCGAGCAAAAACATGTTCATTTGTGTTCAGATTCAGTAAAATATCCCAAATCCAGAGGAGCTGTGTATGATTCCATATTAACTAAGAAATCTACAACCTGATAACAGGACCATACTTTACTGCAAATACATAATTATAGTACTGAATATATAATTTAATATTGATGTCAAAAAACCTTTTGCAGAACCGTATAAAATATTAAATAACTGTTTGTTTATTGATCATTGATTAATTATTAGTTGATTGTTTTGTGTTATTATTGAAAAATGTAATAAAAAATATCATGCCACATTTTTGCAAAGCAGTGTTATCAGCCTTAAACTCATGGAGCACCACTATTTTATGAGGCTTACTGCCTGTAAGAGCTCCAAGGAATGCGTGTACGAAAAGTCCAGTGCGGTTTCACGAGGCCAAGTGACTGACCGCTTCTCCAAAAACCCTTAGGCGGGAGACACAAACACTGTTTTATTCAGCAGATGTATACATTACATTTAGCTGACAACTTTGCCCAAAGGCTTGTCCAGCTGTAGAAGTCATCCTACAGTTCAAATCCGTGACCTCAAGCATCCTTTTCTGGCTAGTGGTCTACCACCAACCCATGATTGATGAACACAAGCTCTAAGACAGATCTAAGGGCTGCCCACAGAACGGATGGGTAGTCTTAGTCAGGCAACACGTTTATGTAGATTTCAGATTACATTCATAATGGAATATTTCAGCAAAATAATATTTACACAGGTTTCCACTGAACTTAGATGTAGTCGGACAGCCAAGACATGTTTTGCTTCTTCCCCTCAACAGGTGCCACTATAATAAAAATTGTTATTCACTTCATTTGTCCTTGACTTTAATGTTGACCATAAAAATGTCCAAATTAAAAAATGTGTTGAAATACAGTAGTAGCTATTATCTTGTAGCCTGAATTTTGACTGTAAATTAGTCCATTTTTATGGGAAAATTTTTTTTATGATACTAAACACCTAAACATTGCACACAAGAAGGGTTAGAAGTGTCTGCCGAAACACAGAATGTTTCCATACTGCTGGAGTCACATGAGAAGGTCGTGTGTAGACCGACTGCCCCTAGAGAGGCAGCGAAGGGAAACGTTTATTGATCCAGGCCCAAAACCCCCCAGAGCTCATAAACCCTACAGGCTCTCAAACAGAATGAGGCTCACAGGCAACAGGGGCTGGTTAGAGGCCGTCGGCACAATAACACTGGTAAAGTCATCAACCCCCAGCCGTATTACAAGCATACCATACCTTCAAATTGCTGCTCAGTCGTTGGCATGGGTAGATTTATGCCTCCACCAAACTGTTTGACTAAAAATATTACATACAAAATGTCCACTTTTACTCCAAATATGGTCGAGCCACGAAAAGTTTGTTGTCTGAAATTTGCTTTCTTGGTTTTTCACTGGAACCACAAAGGTAATACAGTTAAATACAAGCTAAAATCATCTTACACCTGCCTCAAACTATGTGGTGATGTTCAGTAATCTCTAAAAGACTATCTCATTATTATATTATTATACATGGTTGCCTAGTCGATAGGATATTTGCTTCTGGATTTATGCAAAGAAACTTCCATTCCCTAACTACAGGGCAGGGTCTCCGTGGAGCAACTTAGAGTTAAGGGTCTTGCTCAGGAACCCTGTGATGGTATGCTGAAGGCAGGATTCAAGCCCATGACCTGGCCAACACCTGGCCCCTGCAAACAACAGCCGAGATATAGAACTGCATGCTCTGCCCACTCACAAGCCCAAAAAAGTAACAGACTTTCAAAATTAAAGGATTTTTTTTTAAAACACGCCTTAACACACAATAAAATAATTGCCACTGTTAACTAAACAATACGTGATAATACACATATATACATATAATATGTATAGTATACTCTTTTATTCTATACTGTTGTGTATACCGTTTTTTGCTGCTTTTACTTTTGTACAGTCCACTTCTGCCATAACAACAGAAATTTCCCACTTGTGGGACCTAATAAAAGTTTATCTAATCTTATCTTATGTAGTTTTTGACACTGTATGACAAACAGGCAGCAAGTGTATAGGCAAGTGTGGTGGTTTAGGCATGTAGTTTGTACCATGGTAACTGCATTTCCATAACCTGGTAGCCACATTAGCTTTGTTGTTCCAGTGCAATGAGGACATTTCAGACCTTGGCTGATCAGCTACATTTTAAAATAGTGTGATAATTGAGCACATCTCATTTTTGGCCAAACTCCTGCTTTACCAACAAGCAGAGTAAATGATTGTTTGGAAGAATGGCACAAAAAATCACAAGAGCAGTTGCAAAAGGATTTATGAAGGTAGGCTGGCACTGCAGAGGCTCAAAGGAGAGGAAAGTTGAAGCCACAGTCATCCCACACCACCCCCATTCCCGTGGCTGCACGCTCTTCAGAGTATAATCACAGGGATATGGTCAATTAGAGTGAAAGAGCCACATTCTGACAAGCCATTCATTTTCATTAGAGGCTTCGCAGTGCTTGAAACCAGTGACAGGCCTCGTCTAAGAGAAGAGACCATTGAGTAGCAAACTCAAAGACCTGACTGATGAGCTAATGCTGATGGTCTCCACAACACAAACACGTTCAGAAAAGTCACATTAAGATCCGCATCCATATTAATGCGCTTCACTCAAACAGTTACTTATTCAAAGCTCGGGAATCAGGATCAACTTAAATGTGCTTTGAAATCAAACCATTAATTAAACTCACTTGTGTTCACTGTATAGTATCCTTATCTTTTACTGACCTCGGAATTTCTGAATTATTAGCTTTTTAAGTTTTATAAATCATTTTTACAACATTTATTGGTTTTATTATTATAAAAGGAGCTGCGAGTGTTAGCTACTTTCAGTAGCACACGGTTCATTTGCAAGATCCCTGTTTTGGCCTTTCTCACAGCTGTTCTCTCAAAAAACTTTGGATTCAGAGATTATTTGGATTGCCTCTTCAAATTAAATTTGGGGTTTCCTATCACATGTTTAAGCAGGATCCCAAAACAGATGCCAGGCAAAATCAACCAGACTGTCAATGGCCCTAATGCGTCACAGAAAATTCCTCGGAATGAACCATTTAACATGATTTTATTAAGCCGAGAAGCCAAAACTAGAGGGTCTGGGGGGTCTGGAAATACTGCATCATTGTGGGCCTCCTGGGTGTTTGGCATTAAAATGCTGGAGAGTGAGGAAACTTGTCCTATATAATTATTATAGTGTGAATCACAGGACATGTGTGCTCACTCTCAGTTATTATAATTATATGATCAGTATTGATTAATAAAAAATATTACTTTTTTTGGTCAATAAAGGTACTCAAATAGTGAACATACTGAAAATTATGTTCACTATTTGAATACTGAGTGCATTTTTAGCAAGTAAGAGAATGTGTGCCAACTGGTAGCGTAAGTGCTTTTATCCACTTTATAGTGTCATGTGTGAAAAATCTACAAAAGCACGTGTTTGACTCTTAGACACAGACACAGTTTGACTTAGTCATACAGTTCGCAAACATGCAAATTTGATAACTAGTAGCTTCTATTAATAAATAAATTCTTATCTTGGCCCAGCCAGCATGTCTTGTTTGATCCACTTCTATTGCTGACGCTTTTAGCTTTTCCTTTTGTCACGTTTGCCATCGATTCTGCCCAACTGTGGGGTTTTAGGGACCCTCACTTTGGCAGAGAAGGAGGAAGACATTGTTTGCTTTGGCAGTCCATTCCCCTGCATAACACTGCAGCCGCTACCACGGCTCAGCTAATAGCCCGGAAACCAGTGACTGACAGCCTCCAGCAGACTGTCCAGCCTCACACTAATCAGGCTCATTCACTGCCTCCCCCTACCAACGTCTGAAAAAAAATATTGAAGCAACAGAAAAGAAAAAATGACGCAATACCAGACCGTACTCGGGTGAAAGGGGGCAGGTTCTGTACATTGAAAACTGATGGCCAGTTACATGTGTCTCCTCAAATTCCATTGTAATGTGACAGATCAAAGTGTTTATAACATTTTCTTTATTCAGTGCAACCTGGATGCTTAAAACAAATACACCCAATAACATGTTTTTTTTTACATTGTATGACATACTGCTATCCATATAAATGGACAAATATGAACAAAAGGGTAAGTCACAGGGAGTTGCCCCTGTGATCAAAAGGCTGTGGGTTTGAATCTCAGTACTGTCAGTGGCACCACTGAGGTACTCTTGAACAAGATACTGTCGCCACACATTGCTTCACTTGGTGAATGGCTTAAATGCAGAGAAAGAATTTCACGCTGTGCTGTGGTTTGTTTATGTTTGGAAGGGCCACTTTACATTTTTTCTTGTTTTCTTGTTCTTTGGCAATGTACTGTAGCAGTGCCCATCCTTCCAGGTAGACTAGCATCTTGCTACTATGAAGAAAAAAACTGTAATGATTTATCTTTAAAACTGTCTCTGGTTCTTGATTTTGGCAGTAGTTCTGGGGAAGGGCCCACTCTCATTATCTGTTACTGTCTGACCCTAGACTGGGCTGCAGCGGAGGAAAATTTGATTTTTCGCCAAACCATCACTCTAAACAGCAGAAGCATGAAGCCACACATTATACTTGCAAAAAACTTCTTCACAAAAACAGTAAAGGAAAGCCACTTTAAGTGCAACAGTACAAAAGCCCAAGATCTGACCTGCATTTGCAAGGCAAAGCCTGACCATTCAACACTTCAAGCTGAGGCACATTCATTTAGGCATCTTGCATGCCTAAAGCCGGCCAAGGTGTCGGAAACAGGCGTGAATGGAAGAAGACAATATCAAAGTCATGGCTTTCCCTTTCCTCGTTTAGCTCATTTGTGAGGATTCCATGAATGCACTTCGGGATAATTAAGGCTCCCACCATCTCCCACACTCTCTCGCCACCACACTGAATAAACACTACACACCTTATACAGTGTCGAAGACTCTTAACGAATCTAAAAGAGGCCTAAGGCTTGGAGCCATAGAGTTTAGGATGGCCAGGTCAGATCCCAGCGGCAGTCCTGTAAACACAGGGGCGTCCCTGGCTCTCTCCTCCATACAAGCCCACAACGGCTGCTCTGCTAGTGCTAAATCACCCTGTCCAATGACAAAAGAAGGCGGCTGAGGGAGAAGCAAAAAAGACAACAGAAAGAGAAATTTCCAAAGGATCATTGGTGGCAGTAGTGAGAATGGTGTTCAGCTGTGTATTCCTTGTGCTGCTGATTAGAGAAAAAGCATAAAATGCAGACCGTAAAGACTCTGTAACCATTTAGGTGCAAAAGAGCGCTAACACAATATGGACAAAAGTTTTACAATGGCTGATCATTACACCAATAGGTGCTTTAATAACATTGCATTCAAATACATAGACTGCGATATGAAATGGTTTGCAGCTTTGCTGCGATATGAGCTTCCGCTTATTTCTCAAATGTTAAATGGAGCTGATAAAATGGACAATGAGCAGAAATACAAGACAGGTAGACCCAATGAAGGCAGAGTTGGCTAATAAAAAAGTGCAATAACCCAGTTACTAATCTTATTATTACTTCAGTAATAGATGTGTTAATGAGTGATAAGCTCAGTACTGGTGTACAAGACTTGTGCATGTGTTTTGTGGCATTTAAATTATTTATATAAATTTGGCACAAATGCAGGATTTTTTTTTTATTAGAAGATGACGTTCCTGATTTTCTAGAAAAAATGGAACAAAGTTTTTGAAGAAAAAAAAAAAAGCAGATAAAACACAGTATTCTGCAGCGTATAGTATGAAAATAGAAATAACATTAGTTATATATTTTAATAATATAACATTATTAATTACAGAAAATTATTACTGTAATATTACATCATGCTGAAAATAGTACAATAACAAACAGTTGAGTATTTAAATTTTCTTCAAATTATGAAACAGTAACAGAATTACATGAAAAAATAGCTTCAGAAAGGAACAGTGTGAGTTTTCCCCCATATATGTCTATCAGTGTTATTAAATACATTTAGGACAATGTACTCGGTGTTCAGTCATTATTTTTTTATTTTTAAGTATTCTGCCCACCTCTGCTTATACTAGATCCCCAGCCATCAACAGTGAAAACACTGGCAAAAGATCTAACCTTGATTATGGAGGAATAGAGTCCAGCTGGAGCGAATTATTCAAAGGGTGCTGAACATAATTTTTACTCTTACAGTGTTCTGCCCTCTTGTGGACAAACTGTAGCAAAACATTTTGAACATACAGGCAACAAATAACCAGAAAAAATAGGAATATATCACAATTATTCACTCAATACCCATGACCTGTCTCTGAAATCAGACTGTGAATTAGGGGCACACATACCCTATTATCTAGGGGTGGGATGTAGAGACAAATGGTTTAAGGAACCGCAGCTTTTTTCCTCCATAGAAAACAAATGAGCCAAAATAGTCTGGATCATGACCAACGCTTCATCAGAACAACTGGCCTTTTATTCACTCAACCCAGATAACTGCCTCAACAGAACTGGAAGTGCTCTGCTGTGGCTGAACTGCACAGCTCGAGCTGTTCTGGTATGTTTTCACCACAGAGTTCCATGAAAACTGTAACTGTAGTGGTAGTGTTCTTCAGTCTAGCTGAAGTCCTTCTGGAAGCTCCACCACCACCGGAGCACAGTCATCCAGGTCCGCGTCAAAATCCCATCGGAACTTCTTGGTCAGATGAGCTTTAAATTTCTCTGCTTTCTTCCGGAGAGTCGCATCAATACCAGGCCCAGCAGCAATTTGGAAAAAATCCTAATGACAACAAGGAGCGAAGGTTAATTACACATTTATTTATAAGCAAATATATGCTGTCCTTGAGTCTTTCCTCAAACTGTAAGTCACTTTGGAAAAATTATTAATGGAATGCAAATGTAAATGTAAAATCACACCTGCTCTTCTGAAGTAGCTTGTTCCACTACTCACTATGTAAAGATTTTTACCAATCAGCAACATTAAAACCGCTGGTAAGTGAAGTGAAAACCACTGATGATCTTATTACAGTGGCACTTTTCAAAGGGTGGGAGATATTAGATAGCAAGAGAACAGCCAGTTCTTAAAGCTGATCTTGGAAAGCAGGAATAATGGGTG
Organism: Nannopetersius ansorgii; assembly: GCA_037974605.1. NCBI lineage: Eukaryota > Metazoa > Chordata > Actinopteri > Characiformes > Alestidae > Nannopetersius > Nannopetersius ansorgii. Next base: position 9,732 of record JBBPDE010009008.1, read on the forward strand.
AGTGTTAGGATTTTAGACACTTTGAGAGGGACCAAACTGTCTGGGCTGGATAACTGGTCTTCTAAGGGAGTTCCTGGTACACTGTGGTCAGTACCTACCAAAAGTGGACCAAGGAAGGAACACTGGTGAACCGAAGACAGGGTCATGGGTGCTCAAGGCCCACTGATGCTTGTGGGGATCGAAGACGAGTCAGTCTGGTCTGATCCCACAGAAAAGCTACTGTAGAAGTCGTTTATGCTGCTCTGACAGAAAGGGGTCAGAACAAACAGTGCAGCGCCCCCTGCTGTTAGTCGGGCTGGGTAGCTGCAGACCGGTCTGAGTGCCCATGCTGACTCATCCCTATCCCTATTTTGGAAGTACCAGGGAGAACTACAATATTTGCCCGTGATATTTTTTTCTATAATTTTACATCATTTTAACACTGTAGCTTTATGATTAACAGACCAGGAAAAATAATAAAAATATGAAATTATGAAGTTAGAGATGTGAGATTTCATTATACCAGTTCAATTCTAAATTGAAATGAATTATAAAAAAAAAAATGCTAATTGATATACTGTACAGTGCAAAAGTCTTAAGCCACACTCATTTCCTCATATTTTGCTTCCAAATTACCAGACTTTCTTGTATGTTTACTGTAGTCTTGAGGAACAGTTCTCCAGGCTTCATGAAATACTTTCTATTTCTCTCATTTTCAGCCCAGTCCCTGTGGCACAAACTGCTTAAAAGGTTCATGCCAGCTCTGACAGAAAGAGGACAGCACACACAGTGCACCACACCTTGCTGCCTATGGGGCTGCATAACTGGAGACCATTATAGTACCCAAGCTTATCCGTGTCCACTGCCAGAAGTGTTTGTGATGAGTTTGGGTTCTGCCTAAAAACCATCATGTCATTCATGTGATCAAGTTCAGGTTCCTATAAATGCTGCATTCACATGATGAAAATATTACTGTTCTTTGTTGAGGGTCAAATATAAACGAAGACCAATATGGCTTACCACAATTAACTACAAACATAATATAATGCTTTTACTTGCAATGAATTGATTAAAGAAATAATTTGAACAGTAAATGTGCTTTGGTTAATGTAAAGAATTATTGATTTAACTAAATCAGGTGCTGAATTGCATCTGCAAGTAATACAATATCAAACATGTCTTGTAATGCATTACAATGTGTTACCTGCAGAGTGGAGGTAAGGAAGTTGTTCTGGGTCACAATGTCCACAAAGAAGTCTGGAGGGATCTCTCCCAGCTGGTGATAAAGCACGGTGATGAGCCCCAGATACAGATCCTTCCGCTCCTTCATGGCCTCCTCACTCTTACATAGCAGAGCCAGCACACTCTTCCAGTGCTCAAAGGCCTCATACACGTTTCCAATGAGGAAACACACAAAGGCAAACTGCAGCTCACCTAACAGACACAATACAGATACTATAATATACCATTGTGATAGCCACACAATCTGATTGAAAATACTAAGAGCATGCTACAGAATGACACCTAATTCCAACTGCCACGAGCAGCTGGTAGACTAGTGGTTAGGGCATTCGCCCTGCGACCAGAAAGTCCGGGTTTGATCCCCAAGACCGCTAGGCACCGCTGAGGTACCCTGAGCAAGGTACCGTCCCCACAC
>JBBPDE010009073.1:0-11362 GCA_037974605.1 Nannopetersius ansorgii
ACTGTGAAGGAAATCACAGAATGGGCTCAGGAATACTTCCAGAAACCATTGTCAGTGAACACAATCCACCGTGCCATCCGCCGTTGCCAGCTGAAACTCTACAGTGCAAAGAAGAAGCCATTTATAAGCAAGATCCACAAGCTCAGGCGTTTTCACTGGGCCAGGGATCATTTAAAAATAGATTTAGACTGTTGTTATAATGGGAAACCAGATTGTCCTGGGTGAGTAGGTTATTAAAATCCAAAAGACTTGTAAAAGCAGAGGAAAGGGTGTCTGGATTAATTTTCTTAATATTACGGAAAGAGATGGTATGAGGATTCTTGGTTATAGAGAGGGTGATATTGACATTGAATGAGAGGAGCAAGTGATCAGTGATTAGCAGTTCATCAGCTTTGCAGTTAACGGGAGTAAGTCCAGAACAACAAACTAAGTCTAAAGTATGGCCCTTAGTATGAGTGGGAAAGTGTATATATTGTTTAAGACCAAAGCTATCGAGGCAGGATGCAAAGTCTTTGATAAGAGGATGGTTACTGTTGTCCATATGTATACTGAAGTCTCCCAGCAGTATTATATTAGGAGAAACAGTAGACAAGTGGGTCAACAGATCAGCAAAGTCACTTATAAAATCAGAATTTGACTTTGGAGGGCAGTAGATAGCAGCTATGACAGTTGGAACAGGTCCCGAGAGTTGACAGACAATGGATTGAAAAGAGCTGAAGACAGGTGCAGGCAACGGCAAAACTTTCCAATTCTCGCGATAAATTACCGCAAGAGACCTCCACCACGGCCAGACTCCCGAGGTTGACAGTTGTAAACAAACCCCGGGGGGGTTGAGTCTTTGAGCTGTGAAAAGTCATTAGGCTGTTGCCACGTTTCAGTCAAACAGATAGAGTCAAACTTACAGTCGGTGAGGAGATCCTGGACGAGATGTCCCTTGCTCGTAAGAGAGCGGATGTTAAGCAGACCGAAGTTAACACAAGTGCTGTCAGACTTGGCAAAAGTGTTAGCCGACCTGGTCAGGCTGGCTAATACACTGTGGTCAACAGTCCGGACGGAGTTCTGTGGAGGATGGCGAGAAGTGGACCAGAAGGACTGTATTGGTTTGGAATTGTCGTGATGAAAATTCCGGCGAGAGCCTCGATTGATGTACTTTCGGCGCGGGAGGAATGCGATGTCCGTGTGGACGTGAAGCACAGCCGACGGTGGAGCAGCCAGGTGGAGACGGGGTCGAAGAAGCTCGTCAGCTGTGTACTGGAAAAGTCCAGCACCGGGTCGATGGACCGATGACATGAGAGTCCAGACAAGCAGGAACAATACACAAATCCTGCTAGACCACATTGCAGATGAAGACACCGGTAATCCAAGCAGCCAGGTAAACAAATCACCAAAACAAACCGGCAAGTTAGACTAGACCCAAATACTCAGACTCTTGCAAGGTTCGTGTCAATATAAGATAACAGTGGTTAAAAAGATTTTTTTTTTTAATTAAAATAATGTTTTCAAAGAAAAATAAAAGATAAAAGAAACCAGTGAGGGCATAAATACAAATGAGGGCTCGTTGTAAAGGTCTCCTGCAGATCAGTCAAGGAGTCAGTGTGAAGTTTTGCACAGCAGAGAAATCGTGCTTTGAAAAAAACGCTTCCAGGTCCCCTTGTGTGATAATGCTCAGGAGAAATATATTAATTGCTACAAAAAAGCATAAATAGGCATAGGATATTTGCAGTTGTTGTGGGTATTTCTGTGTAAAACTATGAGTTCAGTTCTCAAAAACAATCTGTCAGCGACTCCTGATCTGTGTAAAACTGGGGGATTACTGTATATATACTGTTGTGAGCTTTCGCCATGCAAAGAGACAAAAAGATATGAAAGTCATCTTAGTCAGGTAAATGCTTTTAAATTTGCCGTGCTGGACAGAGCTCAGACGCATACAGCAGCTACTCGACAGCTTCACAGTGTAGAACAGGCTCCCGGAGCTGTAGACAAATTCAGACACTGCATTCACGGTTCTCCCAGTTGACACCATACGTCAGTGTGTGCCATACGTCAATATTAGTTTCTTTTACTATTTGTTTGGTTTAGTCACGTCTCCAGTGTTCTGTTCCTGTTTTGCTTTCGTTTTGTCTCCGTGTATGCGTCTGTTTCGGTTTCCCCTTATGTCAGTACACTTTCTTTTCTTCCGTGTTTTCCCCGTGCACTCCCTTTCTCCCTTTCTCCCTTTCTAGTCAGCACGTTTCATTTGTACCACGTCCCTTTCTCATTTGTTTCAATTATTTAAAGCCCAGTCTGACCCCTATTTCTTTGTGTCTGAATTTGTTATCCCTTGCGTGTGTGAGTTCTTGGTCTGGTTTCCCATGTCTATATTTGATGTATAACGTTTCTTGTTTTTCTTTGCTTTTTAGGCTCGTGCTTCTCTCTAGCTGGCTCTGTGTATGCACGCTGAGGCGCTGGATTTCAAAGGCACGCAGGTCTCTGTGACACGTTTTCTCTCGCTGGATTGCAAGAGAGGTCTCTGATTTCTGTTTTCATTTGTTGTAAAGCCTGGAGAGCACGAGCCTCGCTGTTTTGTCTTCCTGATTTGGTATTACTGGTTGTTGTTTCTGGTCTGTTTTTCCCTTGTTTGGTTGTTTGTATATTCGAGTCAGGGTTTTTGGTTCATTGTTGTTGTTTTGTCTCTGTCTGTTTTCTGAATCTGTTTTGTTCCTGGTTTTCCAGTGTTTGTGTTGGTTTTTGTATTTTTATTTTGTTTATATTGTGGCGAACAGTGGAGGAAGGTGACACACAGTCCGAATCTTGCATTTTCTCTTTATATTTCTGGCAGCACAAACACAGCAAAACCAGCCTTCTCAAGTGAGCTCTCACACTACCAACTGAGGAGCTGAAACCCCTTAGCCCCACCCTAGCCCACAGAAAACCCACAAAAACTGGGGCTGATGAGCTGCACCTGCATCACCCCCCCCCCACACATCACGTACACACAACCCATAACCTCCCTATGAACCCCACATGAACCCTTTCAGGCCCCAACAGAGTTCAACAGTCAGTATTCCCACCCCCTCGCCTCACAGCCCCCACTGAGGTCGTGAGCCATCCTCGGCCACTCACCGAATTAACTACAAAGTTTTGGAGGCGAGCTGGCGGGTTACGTCTCCTCTGGGGTCTCCTAAAACCCCCAGGGGACCCACGGTCACCCTCAGTGCCCGTCCCCTGGTCCTGGTCACCCAACTGCTCAAGTCCTTCAGAGTCCTCCCCACAGTCCTGCCCCCCAGAGTCCTTTGGGTGGTACGGGGCTAATCTGTCTCTGTGGATGACCACCGCTTTCCGGCGGCCGTCCACCCGCACCCTGTACACCACTTCACCCACACGCTGCAGCACCTCGCCGGGTCCGTGCCAGTGGGAGTCGAGTCCTTCAGAGTCCTCCCCACAGTCCTGCCCCACAGAGTCCTTTGGGTAGTACGGGGCTAATCTGTCTCTGTGGATGACCACTGCTTTCCGGCGGCCGTCCACCCGCACCCTGTACACCACTTCACCCACGCGCTGCAGCACCTCGCCGGGTCCGTGCCAGTGGGAGTCCAAACACCAAGTCCACCGGCGTCCTCAGTTCTCTGCTGAACATCAGTGCAGTGCAGAACATCAGGGGTGCGACAGCACAAGGGGCAGGTGGCAGTCCCAGTTGCGCTGGTGATCTGCGACCAGGATCACCAGCTGTGTGGCCAAGGTGTGGTTAAACTGTTCTCCTGGCCCCTTTTTCGCCGTGCATGCATCGCAGCAGTGTCCAAAGTTTTCCACGTTGCGCCGACAGCCCAGCCAGTAAAATCATACACGCAGCCGTGCTAGTGTTTTTGTGGTGCCGAAGTGGCCAACCCCTGCGGCCCCGTGGACTGAGCGCAGGACCTCCTGACGCAGCCCACGGGGCACCAGCAGCTGTCACCACACGCGCTGGCCATCAGGGTGTCGCCAACACCGATAGCACAAGCCTCGTTTTATGGACAAATTTTCCCACTGAGACCGGTAGGCTGTGATTTCCGCCCATTCCGGCCGCTGCCCCCGCTCGAGCCAGCCCCGGACCTGCCCAATAACGGGGTCACCCTCCTGCGTGCACCGCAGTCGATCCTCCTCCACCCCGCTGTCCAAATGGACAGCCTCCACTAACCTCTGCTCGCTGCCCCTTTCTTTGCCCTCGGCCCACATGCAATGCCTACATGCCCCCACCTCACATGGCCGGCGCGTCTGCATTGCAGTGCTGCCACCTGAGCCTGTGCTGCGCGTCAAAGTTGTATTCTTGTACGGCCTCGATCCACCGCGCGAGTTGTCCCTCGGGGTTTCGGAAACTCAGGAGCCAAGTCAACGACGCATGGTCCGTGCGAAGTAAGAAACACTGCCCGCCCAGATACGGTTTAAAGTGGCGCAGGCTCTTCACTACCGCAAGCAGCTCCCGTCGCGTCACACAGTAGTTGTGCTCTCTCTGGCAGCTATAGTACGCCCCGACGCGCTCCCCTTCCTCCGTAACCTGCGATAGGACCGCACCGATGCCCTCGTTGCTCGCATCGGTGTTGATGACAAATGGCTTGTGCAGGTCCGGGCTCGTCAGCACCGGCACTGTCCCCAACGCCTCCCACAGCTGCGCGAACGCCCCCTCGCATTCGTCAGACCACCGAAATACTACCCCTGTTTCCGTCAGCCGGTGTAAGGGCTGTGCTACCGTGGTGAAATCCCGCACGGACCGCTTGTAGTACGAGGCGAATCCCAAGAAACTCCGCACCTCCCTCACGTTCCGTGGCATAGGCCAGTCACGCACCGCAGCGACCTTCTCCGGATCCGTAGCCACCCCCTCACTGCTAACAATATGCCCCAAAAAGGCCACCTTTTGGCGTAAAAACACGCATTTCCTCGGGTTTAGCTTTAACCCCGCCGCGCGAATAGCCCCCAGCACTTCCTTCAGGTTTTCTACCGCCCCCTCGAAAGTCTTGGCATGCACCAATAGGTCATCGAGGTATACCATGCAAGCACGCGCTCCATTAGCCTCTCAAACGTAGCGGGACTGTTGCAAAGTCCGAAAGGCATCACTCGAAATTGCCATAGGCCGTGCCCAATAGTGAATGCCGTCTTCGGCTTCGCGTCCGCGGCTAACTCAACCTGCCAATACCCGCTCTGCAGATCTAGTGATGTAAACCACCGCGACCCCGCTATCGCGTCAAAGACGTCATCTATACGCGGCAAAGGGTAGGAATCTTTGGTCGTTACTTGGTTTAGGCACTGGTAATCCACACAGAACCTCCAGCTGTTGTCCTTCTTCTTCACCAGGGGCTGTCCGATGGCTTGATCATGCTGGCTGCTGCCATCTCCTCGATCTTTTGCTCTGCAGCTTGCTGTTTGTCCAAGGAGAGCCGGTGTGGTCGCAGGCGGATCGGAACAGCGTTGCCCATCTCGATGCGATGCTGCGCGAGCCCTGTCCGTGTGCACTCTTTGTCTTCCGCCGCTTCCTCATTCTGCGCTATGAGTAGCTCTAACTCCACTCACTGCCCCGCGTCCAGCCCTTCGCTGTCTCTCTCCATCAGTTCTTTCACCGCCTGACGCATCTCGCAGGACGGGCGCGGAGCTTGCTGCCCCGCTCTCACTTCAGCGTCCGTGTTGCTCCCTCTCTGCTGCGGCGTGGGCCAGTTTGGTGTGGCCACGTACAGTCAGCCCACCCTGGCATCCACCGTGGCTCCCAGCTTGATCAGTGCATCCACCCCAAGTTGCACTCCTCAACCACTTCAGCCAGCCACACTTCGTGCTCTATCTCGACCCCTTGGACGGTGAGCCTCAGCAGCCGTCTTCCTCTCATCACGGCTTTATCACCTGTCACCGTTGAGAGCTGCACGGTTGTTTCTTCCCAGCCGAGCGGGCTCGGTTGCTGCGTTTGCAGCAGGACTCCGGGGCGTATGTTGGTGATAGTGGAGCCGGTGTCCACTAAAGCTCGGCAGTGGACGCCGTCGACAGCACACTCGACACGGATGCCCTTGGGGTCTCCCAGCAGCCCCACTCGCGGCTTGCTTCTCTTCAGAGGGGCTTTGGGGAAAGCGAACAGCGCAGGCCAAAAATGCTGCCGCAGGACTGTCACCAGCCGCTCAAAATCCCCACTCTCCTCCAGGGGCCTGTCGACGAGCACCTTGAGCACTTCCCCTTCCAGGGCCATAGCGAGATGAACGGCTGCTTCGTGCAGCTGCCAGCCGTTGTGCTTGGCCACCAGCTCGACTTGTGCCAGGTAGTGCTCCCACGGCTCCTTGCCGCTGAACCTCGGTAACTTGACTGCTTTTCGGTGTACTTGACTGCCATCGCTGCTCTCTCGTCCTCTCGCTCCGCTTGGCCTTGCACTGGGGTGTGGAAGCGGTCCGCTCCCTGCTGACTCGTGCTAGCACTGTCGGGGCGCCACAGCCCCTTCGCAGCCATGTCGACGACCACCTTCTCAAGCTCCGGGTCTGCCTCCTGCTTCGACAGCGTGTCGCAGCGCGCTTATCCCACTTCTGATACCAATGTGGCGAACAGTGGAGGAAGGCGACACACAGTCCGAATCATGCATTTTCTCTCTTTATTTCTGGCAGCACAAACACAGCAAATCCAGCACGTCTTCTCAAGTGAGCTCTCACGCTACCAACTGAGGAGCTGAAACCCCTTAGCTCAGGGGTGGGCAAACCTGTCCAGAAAGGGCCACTGTGGGTGCAGGTTTTCATTCCAACCAAGCAGGAAGCACACCTGATTCCACCTCTGTAATCAGTTGGTCTTGGTTTTCAATTACTCAGGTGTGGCTTCTTCTTGGTTGGAAAGAAAAACTGCACCCACAGCAGCCCTTTCTGGACAGGTTTGCCCATCCCTGCCTTAGCTCCTCCCTAGCCCACAGAAAACCCGCAAAAACTGGTGTTGATGAGCTGCATCACCCCCCACACACATCATGTACACACAACCCATAACCTCCCTATGAACCCCACATTAACCCTTTCAGGCCCCAACAGAGTTCAACAGTCAGTATTCCCACCAGCTCGCCACAATATTAAAGCCTCAGTTTCCCATCCATATTGCCGTAGCGTCCTCCCCTTTCCCTACCTCGCACACATCATGACATGAACACATGAATGCATAGTTTTGCTAGCTTAACCTGGCTAAACTAAGGTTAGGAGTTATAAAACGGGATTTCTAAAATGGCCAAATATATTGTGGCGATTTTTGATTTTCGCCAACACAGGGAATGGAGCCGACACAAGAAATGTGCTCAATTGGAGAAAAGTCTCCAAGATATATTGCACAGAAAAAAGCAGAGCCAGACAACAACAAGTTAACCCTTAATACCAGCCTACTACTTCTCTAATGCAGGGAAACCCTGCCTAAGTACACAGGACTACCGGGCACATCATCCACAGTAGCCTGTGTACATCTAAGTGAAACAAACACAAATCCCCCCCCCCAAAACACATTCCCCACACACAAGAACTCTCACACATTAGCAGTAACTAAATTAAAACCCCAGTTAGAGCAGTGCATTATGGAAGCACTCCGTGACACTGCCCCCACCTTAGCTGTGGATGTCCCCAGCCACAAAGTCCACCTCAAAGTCCTTGAAGCGCCATGGCCGGCCCCCAGCACCACCCCCATCATGAGTTGGTGGTATGGGAGGCAGGGGCTCGTGCTCAGCCTGTGCTCCCTCCAGTGACTCACCCATGGGCTGGTAGGGAGCTAGACGGACCCAATGGAGGACAAACACCCTCGCCCTTCTCATCAGCTGCATCCGATAGGTCACGTCGGACAGCTGTTCCAATACAATGCATGGCCCTCCCAGTGGAACATAAGTATGGGTGAAAGCCCCCTCCTTCTCACCGGGCTAAACACCCAAGCCTTTTCCCTGACCCCAAGTCTCGGCCACAGGAGCGCACATCATACGCCCGCTGTTCCTTGGAACCAGCATCTGACAGTGCCTGCCGGGTCAAACCATGAACCACCCACAGCCTCTCGCGTGGGTGGTAAAAGTACTCCTCTGGGACGCCGAAACGGGAGAACATCTCGTCCACTAGGACAGCTGCTGTGGTCGCTGCACTCTGGTCCATGTGCCATCCAGGTCAGCCACGTCCATGTGCCAGCCAGGCCAGTAAAACCAAGAGCACAAACGAATCAAAGTCTTGGCCGTCCCATAATGGCCCACTCCCACCAGGGCGAGCACCACAGTCTGCAGGTGTCCGGGGACAACGAGCTGGAGCGATACCCTTGCGCCATCTGCCTGTGTCCAGCAGGCTGTCCCTCATGACCAGGCAACCCGACTGGGACACACCTGTCAGAGACCTCGGACCACAGCAGATGATGATCGGGCCGCAACCACTCCACGATCTGGGACAAGGTGCTGTCTCAGCCCTGCTTAGCTGCTGCTCGCTCACCCCCTCAAAGGTCTCGAGACGCGCTGCACACACTGCCGCAAGCTGTATTCCGACACTGTCCATTACCTCCAACCGCTCGCAGAAACAGCACTCCCCCTCCGTGCACGGGCACTGTGACAGGGCGTCAGCATTCCCATGCAGACGCCCCGCATGGTGGTGATCTGAAAGTCAAAGTTTGGAAGGACTTTCAGGCAGCGTGCTAACTGTCCATCCGGCTCCTTAAAGTTCAACAGCCACGCAAGCGAAGCGTGATCGGTCCGAAGCTGGAACTTTTGCCCATACAGGTACGGACGGAAGTGCTTGAGTGCTGCCACCACCACTAGAAGCTCCCGGCTTGTCACACAGTAGTTCTGATCTACCCAAGAAAGAGCATGGCTTAAGTATACGATCACATGCCCCACCTCCTGGGACAAAATGGCCCCCAGACTGACATCGCTCGCATCAGTGTCCAGCACAAATGGGTAATCCAACTCAGGGGCAGAAATCAGGGCCACGCTTAGTGACACAAAGGCGTGCTCACAGTCACTGTCCCACACGAAAGCTTTCCCTTTCTGAGTGAGTCAGTGCAGAGGGCTTGCTATTGTGGCAAAGTCCCACACGAAGCGCTGGTAGCAGGACGCTAGCCCCAGCAAGCTCCGGAGTTGACAGATGTTAGCCGGAACGGGCCAGTCCTTCACCGCAGTTACCTTTGCTGGGTTTGTGGCTATCCCCTTTGCACTGATCACATGCCCCAAGAATGTGGTCTCACGGCGGAACAGGTGGCACTTCCGCGGGTACAGGTGCAGGTTGACCCAGTGTATAGCGGTAAACAATTCCCGCAAGTTTTTGAGTGCAGTCTCAAAGTTCCTGGTGTGCACTAAGAGGTTGTCCAGGTATACCACGCCGCGTGAGCATGGAATGCCCCTCAGCACCCTGTCCATGAGCCGCTCTAATGTGGCTGGAGCATTACATAAACCAAACGGCATCACTCTAAATTGCATTAGTCCATTCCCGGTAGTAAACGGTGTCTTTGCCCGCACCTCTGCGGCTAATTACATCTGCCAGTACCCGTTCCGCAGATCCAGCGAGCTGAACCAGGAAGACCCAGCTATACAGTCTAGGGCATCATCGATATGAGGGAGCGGGTATGAGTCCTTTCACGTCACAATTTTCAATTGCCGGTAATCCACACAAAACCGCCAAGAACCGTGCTTCTTCTGGACCATGACCACCAGTGCGGACCAGGAACTGTCGGACAGTTCGATCACTCCCGCATAGCCAGCGACAACTCCCAAACCGGTTGGGCATCCCCATTGTTTATGTGGTGCTGAAACAGATTGGTACATAAACAGTCTCTCTCGTCTGGTGCAAAAATGTCCACGGAACTGTCCAACAGCTCGTAGCATCAGCTCCTCTTTGTTGACCATCGGAAAGTTGGGGTAGCCCCGTCGTGGCCAGCTGGGCGCATCAGTCCTCCAGGGGAACCCGCCGGCCGAATCGGCGCTGCAAGGCGTTCTCGATGTCTGCCCACGCGCTCTGCTTGTGCGGCAGGAGGTCGTCCAGGACCCGCAGTGCCTTCCCCTCCAGAGTTAACGCAACCCGGACTGCTGTCTTGGCTCAGGTCCAGCCGTCGAATGCCGCCGCAAGTCGCACTTGGGTCAGGAAGGAGTCTGGCGGCTCATCCCCCTTGTACGGTGGTTCCTTTGCTGGGTTGTTGTCTCTGCTCGATGACATTATCAGCTTTTCTCGCTGATCGCCGCCGTCTTCTGCCACCAGCACATGGAACACACTCATCTGCCGTGCCACTGTTTTGGAGCGTACAGTGATTTATACAACCCCAAAGCAGCATATTCGTGGGACATCTTTATCCACTACTTCACTCCACTGCAGTGCCACTCTCCTCACCTTATAATAATTATAGTGGGATAGTGGGAAGGTCTGTGTCGTCATAGTAAAGTCTCTTAGTTATTTCAATGGCTGTATGTATAGTTATGGTCTTAGTGTATGCTGTAGCTCTGTCTCTCTCTCAGTATGTACGTAGGAAATGTATGTATGTATTTATTTCTTAATAAATTTTCCCCATTGGAGTGTCAGAACCACCTTGTTGATTTCCTACATGTAATTAGATGCGTGCACTGTTGCATTCATTTATGTTCTGTTCTTCCTGTTGAACATGCCTCATAGTTATGCAACCAGGAATTTCAGCCCCCCACAACACTAAATCCTATATTTCAACTTCAAAATATACAATTGTTTATTAGAATGTTTTTGCCTTCTCCTGAAAAGTTACCATTTTAAAAGTTACAAGGCTTGTTTGATACACACAAGGCAGATTTAATACACACACACACACACACACACACACACACACACACACACACACACACACACACACATATATAATACTGTGACAACCATGAGAAGAACCAGAACGCAAGCGATGATTCCAGTTTCTTTTTCTCTTTATTTTTTCGTTCTTCACAGCACAGCATCCACACACCAACAGCTCCCACTCCAACTACCCACTAGACCCGCCCCTCCCTTATATACACCACCCCAAAAACCCACCAGTTCTTATGGCGACGGACTTAAACAAAGTCTGCTGCCCCCAAGTTCACCTCCCGCGGCCCGCCAAAACCCACACACACCCCCCGTGCCACTCACGTGTTCCTCCTGCACGCCACACAACCCTCCGCCTACCCGGGAGCCGTCCTCGGCCCCGATAGCCCCCACCTGATAGTCCTCGAGGCGGGCAGGAGGTCGCCACTGTCTCCGGGCCCTCCCCGAACCCCGTGGAGGCCGCGACCTATCTCTTGACCCCGGTACCCCACAGTCCTCTTCCCCAGGGTCCATTTCCCCAACATCCCTCTCCCCAGTGTCCACCTCCCCAGAGTCCTTGGGGTGGAAGGTGCCAATCTGTCCCGGTGGACGACCGCCGCCTTCCTACGGCCGTCCACCCGCACCCTGTACACCACCTCGCCCAC
>JBBPDE010009131.1:0-11361 GCA_037974605.1 Nannopetersius ansorgii
CAATAAAATTCAATAACTTTCTTACTATAAAGTGTAGTTCCACCAAAATCACTCTACTCATCTAGGGTGTCATCATGCTCCCAAACTGTGTCCACAAAGTTGGAAGCACGACGTTGTCCAAAATCTCTTGGTAAGATAAACCATTAAGACTGATCTTCACTGGAAGTCTAGCTCAAACCCTAAAAAACAGGTGTGCCCTCAAAACTTTTGTCCATTTAGTGGATAGGTCAAACTTTACATTAATCTATGGATGAAAACTGTTTAAGGCCATTCACACTTTTCAAGGCTTTTGTCTGTAGTCATTCATTATAATGTCCTACTTAGGAGTGAATGAAACAAAGTAGCTTATAACATAAACAAAAACTCACTCATACACAGACACACACACATGTACTCACTCAAACACTCACTGTCGCTCTCTCTCGCACTCACCCCTCCGCCACTTAAACCACCAATGCCATCAAATGTCCGTCCTAATCCTCCTTCATCGTCTAGAAAGTAGTTTTGGCCCGAGCAGAAGAGAATAAAACAGAGTGAGAAAACCGACAGAATGCAAACACGGTTCTCTCCGTTCATTTCTGCTTCTCACACATCACCTGACTGCCAGTTCCGCAGTGGGCGGTATATAGAGCCTAAGACACGCCCCGGTCGCTCGCCATTGGCTGTAAGGAAAACAGTACAAAAACATAAGGTTTTAAAAGACAACATTCTTAAAAACGTGATGGCTTTACCAGTTTTCATCCATGGATTCGTGTAACTTTTGACCCATCCACTACATGGTCAAAAGTATTAGGACAGGGTTCAGGGTATCAGGGATTGGGTAAGGCCCCTTAATTCCAGTGAAGGTCAATCTTAATGCTTCAGCATACCAACTTTGTGGACACAGTTAGGGGAAGAATCTTTTTTACTCCAGCATGTCTGTACCCGTGTAAACCAGTGCACAACGCAAGGTCCTCTTCAGCGAGGTCCTGTTCAGTGTGCGAAATACTCCACGATTAACCCATGAGACCCCCTGAAAGCCTCAAAAGCAACATTTATATATATAGGCTCACCATATATATAGGCTCACCATATTCAATATTCAAAAATATAAAAAAAAATATCACAATTTTTGGAAAGCGGAGCCAGCCAGTCCTGTGCCCGTATGCATATTAGCCACGTGTGAGCCAAACAGAGGAAAGACGAAAGGTTAAGAGTGAGACCGAAGTCATACTAAAAAGCGAAAAGCAAGCAAGCGAAAGCTACCGAGTATATTACTAGCACACTTTGGGTTCCTCACATACAAAAAGGTGATGAAGATGCTGGTGCTGCTGGGCCTGCTCGCTACCTGAACAGAAGATAATCTCCCAAGAAGTCAAGAAGAAGAACTTGAAGTAGAGGCCGAATGTTCCAAAGACGCAGCAAGTGCTGAGGTAAAGTTAACCAGCTTAAGTGACTTGCCGGGTGGTTGGACAGCGAAGCAGATGGACGAATGGAATGACCGCAACACTTGGCTTGGTATTTAGGCAAGGAAACTGGAGTGTTTAGTGTGCATAAGGTGCGCGGCCGTGCGTGTGTCCTTTCCGGCTTCGGCATATTGCATGGTTATGTAGGCCTTGTGGTTGGTTGAAGCAGCCTAGCCCTGGAGTTGGAGAAGTTGGTGTGTGTGTTTGTGTAAAACAAGTGAGAAAACACCGGCCGTGGTGATGTGTGTCTGTCTGTCAGCATCCGCTGTGGTGCTTTTTTCCCCTTGAGTTTGCTTTCAATTTGATTTGTGTATGTGATCAATAATATATCTGTCCGATCGTATTTCCGTAGATGGATGGCTAAATCATACTGCAGGCTCTCATTTACAGTGCACTGAATGCGTGCTGATAGGCTATACCTGACATTTATTCAGTCATTTGCTCTTGTAAGTGCGCCAGATTGGTACCAATTGTTGTCGTGTCTGCATTGTGATGCACCACTTTGCCTCTCCTTGTTATAAAACAATGTGCAACAGAGAGTACTGCTCCCAACTCCCAACAAAAAAAAGACAAAAACATTTGTCTCACCTGCCACCCTACCCCAGCAGCTAACACTGGAGGAGGGTGATCTGGAAAGAAGAGCTCAAATAATCACAACACACAGTTTACCCAAAAAAACAAAACAGCTACTACTACATACCATAACTACCCTCCCAACACTCACACAAACACATAAGGTCTCGACGCCGTGAGGTCATGAGGTCTCAGCGCCGTAGCGTGGCGACGTATTGAATGCCGCTCCTCGCAGATTGAAAAGGGAAGCGTTCTGAGCCCCATGCTGTACGTCCTTGTTCAGGATGTGAAGGGCCTACAGAGGGTGAAAATGACCCAGAGGATCATAGGCAGTCCACTTCCTGCAATAACGGACATTTACAGCACGCGCTGTCTCAGGAAAACTAAGAGCATCATGAATGACCCCAGCCACCCTGCACTGCCACTTTTCACTTTCCTGCCATCCGGTAGGAGACTCAGGACAACACACACACACGCGCGCGCATGCGATTCAGGAACAGTTTGTACCCCAGTGCCATCAGATTGTTCAATGCACAGTAACTGTGGTCCTCTCTGTTGCACAATACATCTGTTCCTCATACTATGTATAACACTAAAACAGACAACACTTTACATTACACTGCACTGTCACTTACACGGCACTGTCACTTTACTGTACTTCATACTGTTGGGGTCATAAGGGTTAATTTTTTTTTTCATTTGGAATAATCTGGCTACCTTTAGCTGCTCTTTCAGATTTAAAGAACAGTGATCTATCTTTAAGATGTCGTTAGTACAGTCAGATAGGAAAGCATTGTTTCAAAAGGACACCTGTATAAACAAGCCTTCGAGCATAGATCATCAAATCATGGGACAGTGTCTCAGAAAAGTGCTGAGTTGCAAGACCCATCTCAAGACCTGATTGGCTGAGAGCCAACAAGGTGGTAAAAATAGAGTGGGAGTCATTCCCCCAAAAGAGTCTATAAAAAGAGATGTAAAATCTGTAAAAGTCAGAGGAGTCTGATCAACACTCTCCTGGACCCGTGAGGCTGCTTTATTCTTTAATAAAGTAGAAAAGCTGCATTTCTCCGACTGCATTTGATTTTTAGATTTATGTTTTAGAATTATGTTTTTTATTCAAGTTTTAGCTTCTACAATACAACTTAAGTCTACAGCTGCTGCACTGTGTTGTCTTTTGTGTCTTTCATGTCTTTTGTGTTTTTTTGTTCTATCTGTGAAGAGGGTGTTCAAGTAAGAATTTCATTGTGCTCTGTACACTGTACTCTGTACATATCACAATAAACTTCAACTTCAACTTCAACTTCAACTAAGGTGTGTCCGAAATCACGCAGTACCGTCAGTACACTGAGATTTAGTGTGTAGTGCGCACTGCCTTCTGTAGGTGCGCACTGCTGTGGGTCAGTGCTGTTCTAAATGGAACGTTTTGCACTTAGCGGAAATGACGGACTAACATTTGCTTGCGATTCTCCAGCCCGCCAAAATATCTGCCGGCTTTACCGCAGTGTACATCAGTAAAATCATTCTATTAACGTTACTTACATTTATACGAACCAGCTGCCTCCGCTTGGGCTTGTTTTTCCCTATTTTCCACCATTATTCAACTCGAAAACACGTTGAAAGTCCCGCATCCTCCACTACGCGGTCAAATTGATGCCTGTTTAGTGCGCCTAGTGTCCATCGTTCTGCACTGCGTTTTCTGTCTGATTTCAGTCCACAGAATTTTAGCTCGTTTTTCAGTGTGAGCGCACTACGCAGTAAAAGTGTGCAAGTGCGCGGTTTCGGACACACCAATAAACTGGGCCAATTGGTCACTCACCCAGCCCTCAAAGGCTCATGGGAGCCAGTTCTACCATGCCGACTCGTCACAATAGGCATTTTTAGACATTTTTTAAACACAAATTCAACAACACTGTTTTCCACCATATGCGAGTGCTCTTGTAACATAACCCCCATGAAAAGAGGTGGGATATTGTATACAATGCAACTTTAAACAATGCAACCTCCGAGGTCAGTGTTGCTTTGCAAAATACTATAGAGTGTCGTGTTATAAAAAATGTTAATTGTGTGTGTGTGTGTGTCTGTGTGTGTTGTCATGTGTATTGTCTTGGCTTGCATCCATTTAATATTGTAAGGTTATAGGCCTACTGCATATTGACAAATTTTAGATTGGTGTGGCACACACTGTTTATCTTACAACAGACTTTGAGTTTTGAAACTGTATTGAAAGTTTGAAAGTTTTCATGTAGGCGGCTTATTGGGAGCACATCAGCTGTTTCAAGCCAGTGTTTTTCAGCCATGGTCCTTGACCCCCTCTCCCACTACACACACTTAGTAGCTACTTAGTGATTTGCTGCAGGTCTTTTTGTCTCTAAATGAGGTATTGAATTACCCCAGAGCTAGGATTTGGACACACTGTGTGCCAACTCATCGAAAAATTTACTTATGCCAGTACATTAATTATCCAGTCTGGCCATTGGTGCATCTGTTTTGTAAAAACCCTGTAATGATGATAATTGTGTTAGAATATGGTTTGAGACGGACTGGTTTTCGGATTGGTATAACTGGACTGCTACTATTTAGAAGAGACCCAGTTATAGACACAGGCCTTAATTGCTTAAGGCTCAGATCAGCATTCCATGAATGGATAATCAACCAGTGTAAGCTGATATCTGTGCAAATATGCAACTGGCTATTATCATTTCCTCCTATACATAATTAATTGCTATTCTCATGTATTACATTGCTTCAGTTTGGAGGGTGGTGGTGGCTTTGCGTACTGGCAACATGGTTTATGTTTTTTTTTTTTTTTTCTAATGACCTTGCACAACATTGTGGTGATTTTAACAGGGGAATTGAAGTACTGTATGTGTTTAAGTACTGGTTGAATCAAAATGTATTATTCCACTCAATAATTTTGTGAACTGCTCATCTTTATTCAGAGCTGTCAGTCCCATCTCGAAGCTGAAGGTCAGATAAGGTAGGATATTGTATTTGTTCAGCAATGCTGACAGTAAAGAGTAAAACAGTGGAAGGGTTTGCTCCCAGAAATGTTGTTTGCTCCTTTGTTTGTTCATTTCCTTTGAATGCAGAATTAAATGTTTATCCACAAACATTCCCCTCCCATGTGATTTTGCCTGGTAATTTGATTAGGACCAAGGATAAAACACATTTCCCAACTGTTTGCCAAATCAGTCTTATGAAATAAGTTATTGAAACAAGCGTATTACATTTACTTTAATATTACAATCTGAAATTGTATGCTTGATCTTAAGATGTGTTACTCAGCAAGCACTTTGAACTGACACTAATGCAGAAGGGTAGATGTGTAATTTTAAAAGATAGTGGAAAAGGTTCAGTTTGTCAGCGTTCTTTTTAGATAAAGAAAAGACACTGAGCTCTTCTACAGTCAAAGCAGACTCTCTTTCCTGTAAACTTGGTGCAGTGTGGATATGGAGCTAATTTATTTTTCTTTGTCCTTCAGCCTAGCAGATCACTCGACTGATTTTGAGTGTGTGTGTGTGTGTGTGTGTGTGTGTGTGTGTGTGTGTGTGTGTGTCTGCGTGTGTGTGTGTGTGTGTGAAGCGTGAGCCAACATAAGGCCCCTGAGGTTTAAGGTGTTAAAAAATATGATGAGTTTTGCCGCATTGTTGCTTCCATCAAGTGGTGAAAGCAGTTGTTCAACACCTCTGAGCTACAAGGGGACTTATCTGTCTATGTATCTGTATTTTTTATTTATTTGTTTGTTTATTCAGAGGTGATTGATTATATATGTCTTACTTGGACATCACTGGTGATTTTGCTTTCAAAAATAAAAAACAATTTAGTGTTAATTTCCAAAGTCATTGCTGTATTTTGCCCACCTATTGAAGTGTTCTGACTTTTGATTGTCACCACCACATCAGTTGGAGGGGATTAAAATGAACTAACCTCCACCTATTCTCAGCCTCAGATGCAGTCTGTGTTAGTGATATTATCCTCCTTCCGGATTAAACGTATCCAGCTGAAAGAGCCACGAATGTTCTCTGCTAATACCGTGTTTCACTCAAAAATAAGTCACAGTATGAAAGGAAAAAGTGCTAATACTTTCAAGCCATGTTCGTTTTAATTATTGCAAAATTACCCTGAGTTTCGTCTTTAGGCCAAGTGGGAGCTGTAAGGACTGCTTGAATGTTTCTGTACCACCACTTGGTGGCAGAAAAGACTCACGATTTTGAGGGGAATTTAGAGGGTGCATGTGCGAGGCAAAGCTCATTTAATCATTTATGGATCAGCTTAAATTACACATAGTGCAAAGGATTTCCTCTCATCAGCAAATCCATTTCTCAGTCCGAGACAAGTGTGCTCCTACATTAGATTAAGGGTCAAATTTATTATATATTTATAGAGAATGGGGAACTTTTGGGTTTACCTCAGGTGCTGTTGTTAAGATTGGAAACCTGAATTATAACATAGCTGTAGGTTAAGTCCAATTAAAGTATAACAGTGAATTGAATTTTCCATTAAAACAGGCTCTTTTGGCGCGTGTACTGGGAGAATGCTTTCTTTGTCTTTTTTCCCCTGAAGACCACATTCTGTTTTGATGGAGCACATCTTGTCATCAAGAGCATGCCAGTGAGCCATTGGCTCGCAGTGACTCACAAGGCTAAAATGTACTGCAAAGCTCTTAAAACACATTGAACACTCATTCTGCCTGAAAGTTCCTGGATTTATTCTTGTATTTAACTTATAGCTGCACAATATATTGTTTGTTCATTTTTATCGCAATATTGGTTTTTGCAACACTGACCATGCAGAAAGCTACTATATGCAAATAAGCCCTATAACCAATAGGTATGCTCTTTGTAGGACTGGATTCAAGGTTTGAAGGTTAGATACCAAGACTGTTACCTTGACTTCAGTGCAGATTCTCAAACTAAATTTTTTCCCTAAATATTAATCATTAAATTTCAATCATTAAATACCTAGGTCAGTTTCAATTTATGCCAAAACAAAGCCTTTACAGATCAAATATTGTCACCGTCGGAAAAAAACCTTGTAACTTTTTGCCTGAAATAGACCACGTCTATGGTCTCATGGAATTCTGACATTATGATAAGCCAGTTGGTACTTTCAAATAATGTTAATAAATCAAATCGAAAAGCTGTATTGAAAATGTACACAGTAACAGCAACACCATTTTATTTTCACATCAGAGCTGTTGCTTGCTCTTGGTGCTCAGAGCTCCACGGTGCTGTAGAGTGTTCACTTTTATAACTCTTTTTTCCTGTACAAATATTAAACACTGTATGTGATTGCAATTTCTCCAAAATCAGCCTGTTACTGTTACTCACAGGGCTACCTACTGTTGAAACAAAACAAAACAGTTTGCTCAAGCTAACATTCCGCTTTATAGATTTCATGGGCGTTATTAATACTTATCATTTGCTAACTGATCCCAACCCTATTAAAAAAACAAAAAAACAAAAATAGGTTTAGTTTAAAGCAGGACATGTATTGTAATATAGCATAAAGCTACAGTTCGTCGCTGTCGGGCGGAAACCTCGTAACTCCACTTTTGGTCTTTGTTGTTTTTTTTTCATAAATCGATACTATTGGTCAGTCTCCACATGGGTCTGTAAAATTTAACCTATGAAAAGTGTTGAAAATAGCTTTGGATAGCTATTCATTTATTTAGAATATAAATAGTTTTTGCAGTTTCCTGAAAAATAGCCGTTTTGGACATATGAGGTTTCCGCCCAACAGCGATGAATTGTAATATGTAGCATTAAAATTGAAATGGTAACGTCTGGTATTACTAATGGTAATTTCTGATCAGTGGTAGTTATGAGTATACTGTATGTAGTGTTCCACTGTTTGAGATGCCTGTCTGTTCTATATCTATTCTGAACTAGGCTAATCAGTTTGGTGAGCTACTGGACAGAACATGAATAGATGGTGAGGAGAAGGTGAGAAGGATCAGTACAGAAGTCTAGCCGTCTCCTTTTCACAAACCCAGTATGTCTCTACTTCAAGACTCGAGTGTTATAAGATTCACGGGTGATTTTCTGGCCATCCTGTCTGTCTAGATCACTGTCTGGATCGTAGATATAGCTGAAGAATTCCAAAAAGACAGCGTCACTGTTCGGTTCAGACAGAGTACAACAGCCTTATTTATTAAACAACTTTAGCCTGTTAAAATTCCAAACATATTACATCCTACTGGTTATTATACAATAATTACATGGACTACAATGAAAAGCAGCTGCGTTATCCTGAGGTTAATGAAGGGTGTAATAGAAGTTTGGACCCACAAGCAAGTCCTGGGCATTAACAAGGTTTATGCCATTAAGAAATTGTATACAAACATCGTCTTTTTAATAAAAAAAGAGCAATAATCTATGAAGATTTAATTTTAACCCTTTCTAGCCCCTATGTTCAGTTCAACTTAAACCATTATATTTCAGTCACCCAGTCACTAATTTTACATAAGGAAGCTTGGTATGATTGGTTAAAAGATTAATGGCATGCATTTATTTCAAAGTTTAACAAAAGACCATTCAAAAAGTCCCTCAGGGTTCACTGCACTTTGACAAATGGCTGGGAGATGATCATCTTACTCACTTTAACTTCATCAAAAGAGGAGACCTAGTAAATAAACTGCAGTTATTATTATGTCTGGTTTGTTATCTGTTATAAATAACATAATTTAGTGCTAATGTGCCTTAATGCAATTGGCAGTATTTACAGTTTAGTCGGTCAAGCACTGTAGCCTGTTATTCAGTCGCATTAAACACAGTGCATGACAAATGAAAAAAAAAAACATCACAACAATATACAGTAATGCAATTGTATAGTGTGGATGGACGGTAAAACCTCCCAGAGTGACAGTGATAGTAATAGAGTGATTGCAATAGTATTACATAAGTGTTATTATTGCACAAGAGGCAGTTGGCATTGAACAATACATCCAAGTAAATCCAAGACAATACAGTAAATAGACAATACAGCAGTGTAACAGTAAAATATGAAGTGCATATTAACCTTCTGGAATGAATAATATTGCATATATATATATATATATGATATAGCACAAATTAAGTTATCAAACACTATGGATGAACATGGATGCATCAGACTTCAGATTAGGATATTTATAACTTATCCAGCGTATTTTTGACCTTATTGTACAGAGTTTGTCAGATGTATCTCTATATATCTCTGTCATTTGCGTTGATTTCTCAACTTCGGCTTCTGCCACAGATGTTTCTCTGCTGCATTTCATAATAGCAACATTAGTAGGGAATTTATTCTTTGGCTGCATCCCAGTCTTAATATCGGTCTCTAAATATTAGTCTAAAATGACATTTTGATTAATCTGAAGAACTCGGGTTGTTTTAAAAGACTGGTTAACGTTGGACTAATCACATTAATTTTTACATAATTCTCCTGGTTAAAATGATATGTGGATATTGAATTTGCTGTACATCATGTCTCCCATGTTGTTAATGGTTCCAGCACTAGCAGCGTTTGCGTGTTCTTTCTACACTCAGCTCAGTCTCCTCATACATGTCATGCTGTATTTTGATTCATTATGCAGTAGCTCTGGTCGTCTTGCAAGGCTGCTTTGGAATGCTGCTGATTTTATGTTATCTTTTGCCAAGCTGGCCTCGTGTTTGTTTCTGTATGTTATCTAACAGCAAGCAAATTTATGGATTTGATTCAGCCTGTGGTTGGGCAAGAAATGTATTAGGACAATGCTCTTGCATCAACTTAAAATTACATGGTCAAGTAGTATTTCAGCCATTTACACACTATGAAGTGAAACAACATTTACATTTATGGCATTTAGCAGACACTTTTATCCAAAGTGACTTCCATTCCCTAACTACAGGGTGCAGTCTCCCTGGAGCAACTTGGGGTTAAGGGTCTTGCTCAGGGACCCAGAGGTGGTTTTGCTGAAAGTAGGATTCGAACCCATGACCTCTTGGTCCAGAGGCAAGTATCCTACCCACTGAGCTACCTCCACTCTCCACATCCCTCCAGGACCATTGTGGAGACCAAAAAAAACCAAAAAAAAACCATCAAGAGCAAGAACAAGTGCAAGAGAAACACAAATGCAACAAAACAGCAGAAGAATACAAGTGTAGGCAGCTACAGCACAAGTTTGAAAGAATACAGTATTCTGACAGATACAGGATTATAGTACGATGAGTGACCAACTTTTTGAGTTATCATAACTTCATTTAGTCCAAATATTATAACATTTTTAGCTCTGTCTTTTAGTCAGGTCAACAATTCAACTGATGTTGAGCTTTCTCCAAAAAAAAAGAGCTTTCCACCTGCAGGTTAACCCCCCCCCCCATCTCATGATGTCTGTAGGCTGTGAGTGGGTGTGTTTTTACTCTGGCGGCCTAGTGTGCTAAGCCTTTTGTGGTGGTTTTGCATTGACTTTTCTTTGCCAGGCGTAAATTTGTGTTGCAGTCTCAAAAGACATTTCGTTGAGAGACTTACTTTTAAAAACAGCAGCAGCCCAGCAGTTCAACATGCCCTGAAAAAATGTTTACCATCAGAATAACACTGTTACAATTTAGTTGCAAAATGGGATGTGAAGAATCTGTATGCATACTTAATCCGTGTTATGTCACAAACTCTATTTTTGGTGGGAAATAACATTTATTAACACTGAATATTTATATTCTAGGTGCCTTTAAACCCTGCAACTCCCTCTGCACCTCCACAGTGCACAATTAGATTGCAGAACTGTGTGCAGTTTGTGTGATAAGTTGGGGTCTTAATGCCTTTAATTAAATGGGACAGTACTGTATACTGCAGTGACATTGGGGCACATATTGTGCTGTGTCTGCACTTCTGTATACCTTTTGCCCTTAGACATGTGACCACTGAAAGCTGTGACATCACTTTGAGCTCATGATCTGAGCTCAAGTTTATTCTCATTGTTATACAGCTTTATACAGCCACATTCATCTCATTTAACATTTCAAGTTTTTCAGAATCCTACTTATAGAATACTGCAAACTGGTTAGAATCTTTTTATACATTAGGAAAAGTCAGAGGGGCGAGATTGCATTGGTTTGGACATGTGCTGAGGAGATACTGTAAGTGTGTTGGGAGAAGGATGCTGAGGAGAAACTGAGTGTGTTGGGAGGAAGATGTTGAGCACAAAGTGAGTGTGCTGGGAGAAGGATGCTGAGGAGAGACTGAGTGTGCTGGGAGGAGGATGTTGAGGAGAGACTGAGTGTGTTGGGAGGAGGATGCTGAGGAGAAACAGTGTGTTGGGAGAAGGATGCTGAGGAGAGACTGAGTGTGTTGGGAGGAGGATGCTGAGGAGAGACTGAGTGTGTTG
>JBBPDE010009141.1:0-11361 GCA_037974605.1 Nannopetersius ansorgii
AATGCAGACACTGGGCCTTCTTTGTTGTTTCTCTGCAGGATAAAAGAGATTGAAATGTGTTTTTGATCGTGTCTGAAAGGGTTTGGGACCCAAAACAGAGGCGAAGCTGTTGTTCAACCAGTCTTTTAGTTAGGAATTGTTAAAAACAGCATGTGTTTTGATGGTATGCTTCTTGTTTCTTTTCATTTGATGAAGAGTAGTTTCTGATACTTGATTCCTTAGGGCAGCGTTTCTCTGTTCTGTATGTTTTAGGGCTGGTTTCTTAAATGTTGGATGAAGTTTAGCCTTGGATTACTTGACTGATGGTGTGTCTTTTTCTTTCACAGTTAGAAGTCCTGGTTATTATGGGCCGCTGGTTCCCAAAATCCGTCCTGCACCTCTAACACACCTGCACCTCTAACACACCTGACCCAGCTTGTCCATTAGTTATTAAGTTGAATCAAGTGTGCTAGATGAGGGGAAAGCACAAAAATGTGCACAGGATTGGGAACCCCTGGTCTAGGCTTTGGTGTTTTCCAGCTCTAATTTACCTTTTTCAGCTCTACAAGCTTATTAAACTGGAATTTCTGCTTAACAGTTGTGCGTTTTGGATATGAAATGCTCAGAATGGTTCAGAACCTTTAATCATAGGATATTAGAATGGTGTAATGCCTCTAAAAGCTCCAGAGAAACACACTGCGTCCAGGTTGTATATAGCGGTAATGGGAGCCAGACGTCTGATGTGTCGCCCCATTAAATGCTCTTGCAAGAAATGCATATGTATACGCTGCCTTATACCCGATACGTGATTTTTGATCTAATTTTGGTCTAAAATGTATGTGTGAGCCCATTCGTGGTGCGAGAGTACACATGAGGCAAAATAGCAAAAACTCTGAAAACATTCTTTTTCTAAATTCACTATGTTACTATTATCAACAGATACATATCACGCTCAGAGGACACACTCAGTAGGTTCAGTGGTCATTTTGGAAGGTCAATAAAATGGCTATATTTGTGTTATAGACAGTGCACTGCCTGGTTCCATTCACCAACACTGGAAAACCTGTCGCTTGGTCAAACGTAACGGTTAAATTATCCAGAACTTTAGACAAATCAGTGGAATTTCCCTTAAAAAAGGAATGGAAAATAGTGTGCGAGCTGGAAAAACAATGAAATGTGCAAAACAGGCTGTTCTAGTGAGAATTACTGTCACAATGGTCAGGAATGAGAGGCCTTTACGCTCTTGTTGCGTGGTGGATGGGCCCGGGCGTGACTGGCACGCGAGAGCTAGTAGACCACGCTGTTTGATCTGAGAACGCTCCTGTAAAGGAGTTGGGACCCACACCAAACGAGCCCGCGTTCTCACTCGCACACACAGGGGAATGGGGAATGAGCTCCGAGGAGCGTGAGTACTCACAGAACCTTGCTAGGGTTAGATTGGGAACACTTGGCATGAAGCTTGCGACTTCAATGACTGTGTGAGGTCTGGATACCTGTTATCTGCTTTTATACCTGCCGTGCGGTCACTTCCGGTGCCCCGTGACCGCACGTGACCCGGTGTGCGTGACAATTACATGTCAGTTTGCTGCTGTTCTCTCGATATTGGCCTAAAAATACCTGTGGATTCACTGAAAATCTGTGACTTTGTAATGTACAGCATATGACCTTTGTTTACTGTCTCCAGCTCCTGTGTATTCTCTCATGGGTTCTTTTAGCCCTTCTTAACTCTTTGATCCTGGTTTCAAGGACGTGGATAAAGTTTAATTGTAGACTAAATTGCAGTTTTGATGGAGAACAATCATTTATAAACTCAATCTGGTCCAGGTTTAGTCTGAATAGTGTTAGAGACACCGACCTCACATCTGTTCACCTCTGAGATGATGTCCACCCAACAAAATCCAGTCTTGCACACGGAAGAAAGGTCAGAAAAGACTTAAAAGTACAGATGAATTGTAAATATAAGCAGAGGTGGGTTGAAACTAGTTACATGTACTCAACTGTATGATGTATTCAAGTGAAATGTTAACAGATTTGTGCTTTCTTGACTACTGTCTTTCATACGTTTACCTCTGTATATGTTAGTGTGTGGAGAAGGTAATGTACTTTTTTACTAAGCGTTTTATTCCCTTTTCAATTTTATGTTAGTCAGTTTGCAAATGGTCATTCTTATGACATGGTTTAATTTTCACTTCACTTAAAAATCTTAAATTCTTAAACTGATAGATTTACTGAGAAATGCTTAGGCAGGTTTTTATTATTATTATTATTATTATTATTATTATTATTATTATTAATAATAATAATAATATTGTTATTATTAGCAGTAGTAGTATTTAAGCTTGGTACTTCTACTTGAGTTGTTTCCTGGAAAGACTTTTGGTTCATTATTTCACTGAAGTTGCAGACCTGTGCAAAAGTTTGAACACCCTTCAGTCTAACAGCATGTTCTGTTGATTTTCTAAGTAAAAATAAGTGCATGTCCTTTACAGAGAATAAAAACTGTACTAGGGCTCCACGGTGTATTCTCTGTTAATTGTCATGATATCAGTCTCTGTAATACTGATAATGCAGAAGGCTTACGTACGCAAATGAGCCTCTAACCAATCAGTGTTTCTGACCAAGGGTGACCAATCACAGCTCTAGGTATTTTGATGAACTGATGTTTTCTTGTAATCCAGCAAAGGTACAATTATTTTGACCAATCTTTAACCATTAAAGACACTGATTCCTTAAAGGACCCATATTCTACATTTTCCTCCTGGTCATTTTTTCCATGACGTTTGTGTACCAATGATATCATTCATAATGTATCATAATTTATTCTTACTTTACCGTTTTCTAGCATCTGTTAATTCCTTAGAATTAAACAAGCTGTTTTTGTTATTGTGGCTTTAAGACTGATGATCCCTTTTCTGAAAACAGCATGAGACTATGCAACACTTCTTAGAACTGAACCCTGAGTGGATGGGGCTAAACCACTGAATTAGGAAATGTAAATGAGTTGGTTTTGTGACATCACAAAAACTGATTTAAAGTTGGGATTTTTTTGCAGCTTAGTTTCCCTATTTGGGCTGTTTGGATGGGGTAGTGAGCAAACAAATTTGAAACTTCAACAATATTTACACACTTCAAGAAAAGCAATGCTATTGGCTCTTTAATGTTGTGAAAGCCATGGCAATATGTAGCAGTAAAATCGCAATACTGATATATTGTCTGTATCATTAAGCCCAGTGGAGGCTGAATTTGCTGAATTCCAACTGGAAAATCTAAAACATGCTACATGTTTTAATGTATTATTTTCAGTATGTTAAATGCAGAGCATAGGTTTAAACCGTGCCCTAAAGGATGCATTGTTGAAAGTGTGGTCCCTGTAGAGGATACACTATATCATGGGTCACCATGATATATTCACATTTGCATTTATATAGATTTGAAAATGACAATATCATTAAAAAATTATTTAAACATGTTTATTATACATGAAGTTTAGGTAAATTCTGTTTTAGTGTATCAAACTGAGAGCCCCTCATATGGCTCAGAAAGGTTGGTGACCCCTGCACTATATGGACAAAAGGACACTCTTCTTTGAAGACTTTCCACAAGATTGTGGAGTTTCTGTGGGAATTTGTGTCCATTCATTCTGTAGAACATTTATCAGAACAGACACTGATGGGGTTGAGGTCAGGACTCCATGTGGGCCAGTCAGGTTCTTCCACACTGAGCTCCTCCAGCATGTCTTTATGGAGTTCGCTTTGTGCACTGGGGCACAGCCATGCTGGAATAGAAAAGGTTCTTCCCCAAACTGTGTCCACACAGTAGGAAGCATGGCGTTGTCCAAAATATCTTGGTATGCTAAAGCATTAAGATTGCCCTCCACTGGCAGTAAGGGGCCTAGCCCAAACCCTGGTATGTCCCAATACTTTTTGCCATTAAGTGTCAAACCTGGGTGATCCTCCAGACCGCCACCCTGAGTTTGTCCTTCGCCAGAGCCCGTAGCAGCTCTGTGAACTTCACTCGGCCCGGAGCACTGGGATAACTAGTTTCTCCTCAGCTTTTTGGTGATTTTTATTCACTTGGAGACCTTTTCTTTATGTTTACTGCACGTACTGAGTGTCCAGACGATGGAGAATCACCAAAACACTCGAGTCTGAGGGTGGACATCCTGCTGTGCCTTCGTTCCGTTTTCTCACTATCTCAGGAGAGAAATCACAACAAGCCAGAAAAAGACCCGAGATAAACCTCTGAGATGGGAGAGAAGCTGCTGTGAAGCTGTCGAGGGATGCAGGTACTGACGGGGTCTGTTTTCTCCTCACAGGAGAAATGTATTCTGCCAGACTTCAGCAGACTTTAGGTGCTGGCTACATGCTAACCGGCTAATAGGAAGAGCCGATATACACAATTCGGCCAAAAATATTGGGACACACCTCTTTATTATTGAATTCCGGTGGACTCTTACTTCAAGTGAAGGATAAACTTAGAGGAAACCACCATGCTTCCACAACTTTGTGGACACAGTTTGGGGAGAACCTTTTCTGTTCCTTCATGATTGTTACCCAGGGCTCTGATTTGGGCCAGTCAAGTTCTTCCACACTAAACATATCCAACCATGTCTTTATGGAGCTTGCATTGTGCATTGGGACACAGTCATGCTGGAAAAGAAAAGGTTCTTCCTCAAACTGGGTCCACAAAGTTGGAAGCACGACGTTGTCCAAAATGTCTTGGTATGCTGAAGCATCATGATTAAGCCCTTCTCTGGAAGCAACTGGGTAGCCCAACCCCTGAGAAATGGGTGTGCCCCAGTACTTTTGTTTATATAGTATAGCTGCAACTCCATATTAAAGTATGTATTTGAAAGCAGTGTCATTAAAGTCTATGTTGGTGTAATGGTCTCAGTACTTTTGTCCATGTAGTGTAACTTCTTAAAATCCAAATCTCTGAGGTCAAAAACATTCGACCAAGGTTTAACATATCGGAGCAAAATGCTCTGAGTGACAGGCTTCTTTCTCTGGCAAGCAGGAAATGCTCCTCGGGTTGGTTGCCCGCTACGTGTAGATGTGAGTCGCTGATGGTAAAAATATGTTAAAAAATGATTACCTGTGCCTGTGCTCCTCAAATTCCCTACAGAAATGGCAGAAATACGATGCAGGAAAGCGGGGGAGAAGGAGGAGGCTGTAGATGAAGTGGAACAGCAGCACCATACAGGTAACACTCCACACCACCAGCACCTCACCCAGCTCTCTTATGGGCCAAACTCCTGAACATGCATTAAAGTAATAATTCACCCCAAAATTAATCTAGTTAATCAAAAACTAGCTCAATCAGCCAGTACATATTTGATGTTTAAATCAAACCACATGCCAGTGTTTTGGCTGGCCAGTTGTGTCTAGGAAAAGGAGTTTTATTTGTAAACTGTTTATTTAACCCTAATGTTCAAATTGATGTTCTTAATGATCAAGTGGTCAGCAGCAATTTAAACCTCCAGAAAATGACTGTAATTAAGAATGACACCCAAGTTTATGTGTCAGGAACTTTGTGTCTTTGTTGGCTTTATTTATGTTTCTTTGTTGACTTTATTGTACTTAAATAGTGCTGTTAATATAACACATGTAATAAAAGGCCACATGGTGCGGAAAATTTCGCGTTTTCCCCCCACGTTTTCATGTGAAAGGGAAGTGAAAACATCACAAACCCTTGTTCCTGTCTCCACTGGTGCTCTATAATGAACCGAAATAGAAATTTTGGAAAATATGTGGGGTTTCCTTTTTAGTTTTGTCTAGATTCGTTACTGAAAACCTTTTTATTCTAGGTTTAGGCTTTATCTTCATCTGAGAAACTGGCCTTACTGGTATTTATAATGCTTTTTTATGTAGCTACTATAATATCAGAGGGAAGTGTCATTCTTTATTTATTCTTATTCATTCATTATGAGAATGAGGCAGCTACTGTTGAATTATTATGCCTATTTCTGCATTTCTGGGCCGTTTCAAGCTGCTTCTTACCTCCATGACTGACATCAGGCTCCTTTTTGTCCCATGTGTCTGCGTCCAGTTATAAATGTATAATAATAAATGAAGAACAATACATTTCTGTGTTCTGTGTTCTTGGTGCCCCTTTATAAACATTGCTAAAACCTTTCAGAAGACGTGACGAGAGCTGAGGACCATCCCGGCAGTGGTGAAGAAGCGGTTCCCAGCAGTAAGAAGGAGGATGTTCCCTCAGACACCGGCGCCTCCATGGCTGAGGAGGCTGGAACAGAAGCAGCAGAGCCAGATGGTTCATCACCTGCCGAGGCTGAGGAGGACGGAGAGCAGGCCTCTGCCAAGCCACAGCAGAAAAACAGCAAATGTGAGCTGGTTTACTAATAAAAGTTATTAATCCACTATTCACTGTACATGATCATCATTACTGTGCTGTACTTATGCAGTGTGTGTTATTGCAAATTGTTTATCACACTGTATATAAAACCTTAGTTATTTATTCTTTTCCATATGTGACCTGATTTGGCAAAATGAGTCACAGTGACCCAAAATTCAAATGAGGTTAAAAAGATGAGAAAATAAGCTTTAAAATGATATCTTGGTCAAAGCTGTATCTTAAATGGTTGTCGAGTTACAGTCGTTTGAATTATGGTAGCACAGCACCATTTTCCAACTGAAAAACTGAGAAAATTGCATTTAAAGTTTTTGTCTATTTTTTGTTGATATCTTTAACAATCCATAGCATTCAAAGAGATGCTCCCAGTATTCAACAACAACATTTTACTACAGGCATTTAGATACTTAGAGAAATACATTAAATCAGACTGAAGACACATCACTAGAGCCAAAGAACTCATTGACCAACTTGATTCAGTCTTGCTGGCAGCAGCAGAGCACAGACTGGAGACGCCACTGAGTTTAAGCTTTAGCTATTTTACATTATTTTGACAATTACTTTATACCAAACAGCAATCACACAACACCACACACTCCACTCTAAACAAATTCGATGATGTTGACACAAAATACAAACGTTAAACCCGATCTTTGTGAGGAGATATATTCATTAGGCTACACAGAACACTGCAAATCTGTCGAGGGGTGGGCAGGCACAAGGCTGTGAACAGGGCTTCCTATTAGCCACTGAAAAGGTTTTGAGTACATGATTTAAGCATTTTGATAGGTTTAAAAAGATCAGGGATTGACGTTTTAACACCATACTTGGACAGCTGAGATCGTGGCGTTTCAGAGGAGAGGCGTAAACAGCACTTATTTTGGACATTCTTTTGTAAGATTTGAGAGCCACAGCTCAGACTAAACAGCCATTTAAGTACATTTTTGCAATTATTTCTATGATGAAACTGTGAGAGATTAATTTTGAAGACCTTTTCTTTCATATAAGACCAAAAAATTTCAACATAATCAGCCCGTATAAATAGAACGTCGACGTCCGGCTCATTACGGCAGATCGGGTCACAAATGCATATGGCGTCACTGGACTTTTTGAAACTTTTTTTGAACTTTTTTTTTGTGTTCACGCGTCGTCACTGAAGGAGTTGCTTTTAATGTCATTGTACATGTGTATAGTGACAATAAAAGGCATTCTGTTATATTCTAAAAGATGTGTCGGTTTAATTAGGTTATTGGGATTGTTGTCTGTGGGCTGTGGGTTTTTATGTACTTTGCCTCCGGTGCTATGGCTGACGGGCCTAATGCTGCTACACGTAAGGCAGAAGCTTCTCTGCAGGGTTTTATGGTTGTAATGAATATGAAGATGCTTGAGACTGAACCGAATCAATGAAGTTAATCAGTTTAAGCAGTTTTGTCAACTGCTGCTAAGATTTGAATGATTGAATTTCAGCTCAGTCTTTCATTTTGTATTGTTGTTGTGACTTCATTACGGTGCCTGTTTTGAAAAAGCCTTGAAACACCTGCGACCTGGTTAGTGTGAGCTTGACTGCTGTTTTTCTCCTCTCAGCTGTTCTTTTGCAGCGGATCGTGAAGGTGTTCGTCGGTTGCCTCGCAGCAGTCACCTGTGGGATGATGTACGCGGTCTATCTGTCCACTTACCACGAGAGGAAGTTCTGGTTCTCCAGTCGGCAGGTGCTCTTACTGAGACGCATTGTTTGTTCTCATGAAGCACACAAATAACAATGCAAACAACATACGAGTTTTAATTGTATTGTTACAGAACACGTACAATATCAGAATCAGAATCGCATTTATTGGCCAAGTGTATGACAGAACACACACAAGGAATTTGATTCCGGTTGATGGTGTCTCTCAAGCATAACAATAATATGTAAAGGCAAAATGAACAATATGCTGAACACTATAATAGACAGTCTAAGATATGAATATGCCCAGAAGAAAAAACCCATAGGATGGCTGATTACAGTCATAAATCTTTGATGAACAGTCATATAAAGACTAGCAGTAGGCCTTTTTCACATCCTCGGTTCTAAGTGCTCCTCGACAGATAACTCAGCTCCCAGTAACAACAATGGCCAAGGCCAAAATGAACAGCTTTAGCAGCATACCCAAGTGTTCAGACTCAAAACAAAGATAACACAGCTTTAGTTTCCATGGCTTCCCAGCTGACAGCTAGCAGAGAATAAAATCTGTTTGAGTTTCTGGTATTTCAGTGCTAATGGTCTTCTCCTCCTTGATCTTCTTGATCTTCTCCTCCTCAGGAGCTGGAGAGGGAGATCACCTTCCAAGGAGGCAGTGGCCTTTATTATTACTACTATAAACACATGCTCTTCGCTTCTTCCTTCGAGAGGGGTAATGCAGCTGATTCCTTGTTGTCTTTATGTAATTTTAAGTTCTTTATCATGTTTGTTTTAACCTGTGATATTTTATAAAGCCAGAATAGCCAGCAAGCAGTATTTCATATTCACTGTTTTTTTTTTTTGTTTCATTTATACAGTGTTTTTGGATTATGCCACAAAGTTTTTGTGTCACAGGCTCGATTCCATGATGCGAAAATGTGCAAATCCACATCTTTGACCAGAAGATTTACTGCTTTGGCTGCATTGACCTTTTATAGGGGTATTCCTTCAGTGTCTTATTTCAGTGATCTGATCAGGTCTGATTTTTCTCTGTCTGTGCAGGAGTGTATGAGCTGACTCAGGATAACAGAACAGTGTCTGGTCAGACCATAAATGCAGTAGAGCAGCTCTCTCTGTACCCAGAGCTCCTCAGCAGCTTGCTCTACAAAATCAGTGGCAGCCAGGTCAGACGCTTCTCTGATCTGTGTGTGTGTGTGTGTGTGTGTGTGTGTACATATATATATATTTATACATATATCATTATTGTTTTACTGTGACCCCCAGCGTATTGCATTTAGTGAAAAAGCGTGATGTGGTGTGGTAAAAAAAGTGCCTTAAAATGCCCATTTTTATAGTGCAAACCCTAAATATGCCCCCAAATATGCTCCCAAAACACTAATTTCATTTTAAACTCAGCTGAATACATTACCCTTAAAGAAAATGTAAAGGCCAACCCGTATCTGTACTGTACAGTTTACACTGAACTCCTGCAGTGCTAGAATGTAAATACTGATGTTACCCTTCTATAGACTGTAATTCATGCATGCGTGTTTTCTTTGCAGGGTAATTACAGTAATAAATTCATTTAATTTGCAGTAATAAGAATACAAGGCTTTAAGAAGTACAAAACAAATAACACTCGAGACGTTCCACGAAGGAATTTCTGGACTGCAGCTGCATCAAAGGGTAGCAGCCAATAAGCTTCAAGGAGAAATAGTGTTCTTGGATTGTCTACTCTCAGCAGTACGACAGTAACAAAAATGTAAATTATATTTTTGGGTGTGGGGCTTAGCAACCCAGCAGGAGGACGAGGGGGTGTGGCAGACGAAGCCCAGATGTTGCAAAAGTAAAAAAAAAAGAAAAGTGGAGGATATCTGCAGTTTACAGTTATTAGCAAACAGTTATTAGTCGGGTTCTCAGTGCGATGGACTGAACCGCGTATAGACTTGGCTTTACTCTATACACAGGAAAAGTACACCAAAATTTTAGACTACAGGCTCAAACCACTATTTGAAGAAGTAAACTACTTACTACTGTAATTTGTTTATTTATCTGTAGTATTTCTATTCTCCTCTCGTACTTCCCACAGTATTTTATGTATATAGAGTAATTAGTACAGGGTATTTTCTGGAAAATTTTATTTAGACTTTATATGTTATATGATTCTTGTCTGTGTGCTTCTGTGTGTGTTTGCAGTAATAACAGAAGCAATTTCCTTCAGGGTCAATAGTTTTCTGATTCTAAATCTAAGGCTGTATAAGAGGTATGCGGTTGCAGGATTTCTTTCTAGCGAAGGTCAGCAGCTTCAGAATGTGAGCAGACCTGCAGCATCGTGAGCACGACCGAAACTGGAGTGTCCTGTTACTGGCTGTGACTTCATTACTGGGCTAAACCATCCCAGCAGATGGTGCATCAGCTGTTGATATACTGCGCATCCCTAGTTTCTCAGTTTAGCAAGAGTTAATGTCTTAAAGTAAGCACAGCAGGTAATTTTCTTTTTTCTGACACCACATTTCTTCTCTGTACTCTCTCGTGCCGCAGGATGCCATAGAGCCGGTGTACTTCTACATCGGCGTGGTGTTCGGGCTGCAGGCTGTGTATGTGACCGCTCTGTTCATCTGCAGCTGGGTGATGAGCGGCACCTGGGTGGCTGGCATGCTGGCAGTGGCCTGGTACATCATCAACAGGTCAGACTAATACAGCAGCGTTCCTCAAACGTATTCGTCCTGGTCACTAGTCATGTCAGGCTTTAGAGGTGCACGGCCCGGCATAAACAGACCACCCCATTATTGGCATATGCCTATAAATATGAACTATCTACAATAAACGGCATTTTGACGTCCATCAATGCTCAAGTAGTCCACAACTGTTTCTTAAACCTGTAAACAGCTTAAATCCACGTCAACTGTTCAACCGAGATACTGCACATTTGGTGGACCTATACAACATCTGTCAAATAATAATCAGCCAACACCTACCAAACAATACCAGAACAATGTAAGCCATAGAAACCTGGATTTTATTTTCCCCCCATTTTTTTAACTATTCTTTTGAACACTGCTAAATGGTGCTGGCAAGATTGTTTTAACTGCGTCTCACTCTGCTGGGGATTTTCCTCACAGCATGACAGCCAGAACTCGGAGAGACAGCCGGCCGAATCAAGCAAGCAGTGACAGAAGCACTGAGATCAGACCTGATCTGACTGAATTTTGATTGGTGCAGAATAGGGCTGGGTGATTTGGCCTAAAACCAAAACCACGATTAATTTAACTCAAAAACTCGATTACGATTAATGAACGATTATTTTATTTATTTTTTTGCCCTCATAGTTCACTGACAAGTTGCTCAGTTGT
>JBBPDE010009149.1:0-11361 GCA_037974605.1 Nannopetersius ansorgii
AACTCAGTTACTTTTTGGAAGAAGTAACTAGTAACTATAACTAACTACTTTTTTAAAGTAATGTGCCCAACACTGCCCGTCACACACCCTCCCATCAGTTGCTTTAAGTCCTCCCACTGTCCCATGCCCACCCATCAAACTCTATAACTTCTGCCTCATCACACATCCCCCCCATCACTCAGTGCACTACAGTGCAATTCTAAGCCACTGTTTGTGTTAATTGGTGTATTTCTTCAGTGGGAAATTCAGTTTCTTATCTATAGTATTCATATCCACCTCTCTAACTCTCCATAGCAGCTTTGTACATGGCATAGTGTGTATAGTTCAGAGTTTTTTTTGTGGAGAATTCTAGTAAGTGTTTTCTGGACTATTTCTGGACTATTTTTGTTTTATATTTATATGATATTTTATATTGTTCTTTCTTGTATCTCTGTGACTGGGAAGTTGTGGCATAAGCAATTTAATCTGGGATCAAATTTTCTGATTCTGATCCTGAAATCAAACACTGAATCATATTTACAACCACAATAATGTTTAATTAAGGCAAGAAAATACCCTCTAATCATGAGGCTGTTTATGTGGGTTCCATTTGCTATGGAAAATGGAAGCTCGAGCTGGATATAACGTCATACCCGAGTTGACTGCATTCCAGCACAGCAAGCTGGAAAGCCAGGTTAACGATTGTTAACCATTTTTTTTAGCAATGGCAACTTATAATGCAGTATTTTGCACAAACCAATGCCATAATAACAGGTATAAAAGCTGGACAGTACTGTGTGTATGACTGATTAAATGAGACACAAATAAGATAATAAACAGTATTTGTTACAGCTTTTGCTACTGTAATGCAAGGAGTAGCCATCTTCGATTTGTAGGTTGGGGTTAATAAAGTTCTTAAGACTTCAGAAATTGTACTTCAGTGGTCTTCCAATTGCAGTTTCCTACTGGGGTTTGGAAATGATTTTCCAGCTTAAATGCATGGTCTGACATTGAATTTATCAGGGTCAGAACTGCACTTCGCAGACTTTTAAAATGTTTAAAAATATCTGCATTTGTAATATTTTTGTTTCCAAAAGAGGTATGTAAATAAAAGGTTTTGCTGTTTTGCACAATATATTTGATGAATAATTCAGTTATTATATATGTTTATTCGTAATTTAGTAAGCCGTTGTTTGCCAACAAAAATAATCTCACTGTTTTCACTGTACTATAATATATACCAAAACCATCATACCTCCTGCTACTAAGTTTTCATCTTCCTCGTATATTTAACACTGTACCTTTCAAAGTACAATAAGGCCTAGTAGTGTATGGTGTTGTGGGGTGTGCATAAAAGTGAAATTTGAGCTCTGTGGCCATTCTGCATTATGCAGCGTTTTACTTCTGACAGCGGGAAGGCTCCTCGGTCCCTTTGCCAGGCCAAGGTCTTGTCGCCATGGGCATAAAGAGGGAGCTTTTAGGTCTTTGCCATAGTAGCGACATTTTGTCCCATGATTTTTTTTCAACACGACACCTTATAAATTCTTAATTTGCTATTTAGCACCATAATGTTGCATCCTAGTTGATTAAGTACATGTTTCTTTCCCCATTCTGAATAAAGTCTAGCTACAGTTCATTATAAACCAAGAAAATTATAAATTACTTTTCAAATCTAGCTATAATAAATCAGTGTTACAAGAAACTCCAGTAGAACATGTGTTTTGATACTTTGTTTTGTTACATTATACATTTTCTGTTACGGATGTAGCAATTAAGAATTTTTCAGCTTTAATTAAAATTTCCTCAATTTCAGCCAAATTAGCCAATATCTGGTAGGGATGGTTATCATTGTTAGGTTACCAGTCAGGAACAGGTACCAGTTTAGTGTTCCTAATATCATTCCTAATATCTGGTGTTTTGTTTTTGTTTTATTAGATTATACTCACATCTCACATACTGGACCATATAAGCACATGAAACACACTAGGAAATTTCCTGTTCTTTCTGTTAGACAATGTGGCAACATTAAACTGGCACAATAAGTTTGTGTAAATACAAAATCAGTTGTCTTTAAAATGCTACTATAAAGGTAGAAATTGCACAATGACTCATGTTTGAAATTACCACAACATTTTGAAAAATATGCTGCAGTGCTATTCAAATGCAGCATAATAATCTACCCAGTTGATGATTATGCTTTTAACAAAACTCTGCCAATTGCAGTTTTAGTCAATTCTGATCATGTGCCTCTACTTCCAGAACATTTACCCAGTTTAAATTTAAACAGCTTTTGACTTGGTGACCTCATTAACATAACCTAAAGTAACTTAAAAAAGCCAACATTTATGAGAAAAGAGTATTTAGACATCATACATTGTAATAACACCTTTGTTGATTTTAAATGTCTGTGGTAAAAGACATGTTCAGTTTTTTTTTTATCAGTTTTGGCCCATTTCAATCAGCTCCCAAAGATTGAAATATGGCACCTGGGTAGCATCTTCACACTACTTTTAATAACAAAAACAAAAGTTTCTTAATAGTTTTAAGTAATAAAGTTATTGACCATGGCAATTTTTGGTCATCCTATCTAATGAACAAAGCTATAAAAAATACAAATTACAGAGATGGAGATATCTGCACAGTTAGTGATCACATCATTAGTGAGCAGCTGATATCATACCATTAGTGTTGCATTAGTGATCATTCAAAAATATTTGGTGGTGCTTCATGTGAATTGGCCTAAGCACATACTAGCCCAGCATCTGTGGTATTGTAAAATTTCTAGCTAGAGACTGGAAATGGAGATGACAAAATTTGTACAGGACGTGAATAGTATTATTTTTACTAAAAGTAGTACAATAATAAATAAATAAATAATCATGACGATAATAGTGTTGATATCAGTATACTACTGTATTATTGTCTTTGTATATTTGTTTACAGTCTTTTTATTTTGCCTTTTATTACTTGCTTAGTAATTTGCTGGCTAAACATTTTGTTTCAGGTAGCAGACAGCCATCACTTGCTCAAAAATAGCTAGCATTTGAGAGGAGTATGAACTTAGTTGGACTACATTTGTAGTTAAAACCAGTACGATAATAAGGAACTAAAATCATAAACAGGGTCTGTTGCACAGAACCTGCAGCTGCATGCTGCTGCTGACAAAATAAATGTGTAGTTTCATAGATGTGGTAAATGTGTGGGTCATTTGAATGGGTTTAGTGTTTTCAAATAAGTTTGAATAATTAAATCTCTTCATTGAATAATATCATATTTTTTTTGCCATTTTAAATACTTCCTCGAGTGCCTCCTTACTTGACTACAAACACAAACATTCTTTTCTTCAGAATATGACATTTAGCAACATGTTAATTCTTTTAGGTTGATATAATCTGGGGTTTAGCTAAAAAGTGGTATAGTCTTAGTAGATTCAGAAATACTAACACTTTATACTGTTAAAAGCAGAAGTAACAAAATTTGTAAAAATGCCTTTAACAATAACCACAAGCTACAGAGAAGTGTAGCTAAACTACTTTGTTCCTCAAACTGGTTCGACCCTCAATTGTCTTTACATTTATGTTTGTGTTTTCTTGGAAAAAACGTTATTTACAATCAACTGACGAAGTGACAGCATGAATTAAGGGATGTTGGTCAAAAAACATGAAGCATTGCAGAATTTTAAATGTAGTAAACAGCATTTGGATCACTGGTTTGTCTTCCATTCAGAGTTTTGCCTGTACATTTCAGAGCGAAACATGCTTATATTCACGACATGTTCACAGTAGTGATCAACTGCATTAAAGAAAAGGTTTTGAGGACGCTCCCATTTGACAATTGCCAAGGCTTTTTCCTTGATGTCAGCAAATCAGCTGAGGGAGTCTAAGAGAGCATAACTGATATAGTCTAACAAGGTGTACTGCTTTGTGAAATGTGAAATGTTGAATAAAAAGTCATGATTGTATTAGTGGCATTATTGGTACATTGTATCTGTGCCAAGCTATCAAACCAAAGACCAAAAAATGTAGTGTCATGAGTTTATTATATATTCAAAAAAACTGTCATGTTATCCTTATCATGTCATGTTATGTCTTTTGACATTAATATTTAAATTCTTATCATTGAATAATTGTCTACTACAAATGTACACAAGTAGCTTTCTAAAGCACAATAGGTTGCTCAGTTGGTGGCCTCAGCTGGATGGACTGGACACTAACAGCGCAAGCTTAGCATAAGTTTGGATGGACCCTTGCCTTGAAGGACACCAATGTTTTTGTTCGATCAGTGAGGTAGAGGTAAACAGCAGTTGCTACAGCTGTCTCCTCAGAGTCTGAGGCATCTGTATCTGAGAAGTTGTGCAACTTGACCCCTCTGTCATGTGATACCAGCCTGTGTGTGTCTGGACTCATCTTGTAAAAATGAGAAGTTGCCATTGACAATGTTGCCATAATTTTTTTCCACTGCTGAATTTTCTTTGGGCATGTGACCGACTCTAGTACTAGACCTGCAACACAGAACTCAAGCCTACCTACTACTCTTATGTTGTTGAAATATGTGTATGACTTAGGGCTTGACCAATATGAAAAATTTTGTCACAAATACCAATACTGATATTGGAAGTAGCTAAAAGTTCAAAAGACTCATATAAGTTCATGAAGGTGAAAAATTAAACTTCCAATAAGTCAATGCTTGGTGGCAGTTACCCGGGTGAAACTCGGTTACAGACAGTGACAAAGTAATTTATATATTTATATATGTTCATGCAAACTATAGCAAGACACTAGTATTCTCACAAGTAAACATGATCAAATATGAATGTGCTATACATTAGAAATATGACTGTTCAATTTTGGTTCTTCAGACCAGTTTTAGTTCTCATGTTGAGTGTAACCTAAATAATTACCACCCAAATAATCGTTGGTGGTGCGTGTGGGTCCTGACCACTATTAAACAGGGTATAGAAAGCTTACAGGTGATGTAGAGAAACAGGTGAGCTACAATCTGTTATTGTAGAATACAAAGTACACCTATATGGTAAAAGGAGTTTAAAATGAATGAAGTAGGTGTATCTAATAGAGTGACAAAATGTCAGTTTTGTCATTTCTTATTATAAAAAACAAGTGACAAATGTCTTTTCTAAATGTAAGCAAGTTTAAGATACGTTGTCTGTACTGCAAAATCACATTTCGTAATGATTTCTGCTCATGTCAGTAAATTTGGGGACCTTACTATATCAGCTGAGCTCAAGCAAACTCCTCTCTCCCTCTTTAACTGTCTGTTGACACTTGCCTTATCCTCCATGGACTGACTTGGCTGAGCCGATAGTTCCCAGATGTCAGCACGCCCTCGGGCCAAATGCCTCTTGGAGAGATTTTTACTTTTTGCGGTCACATTCTCCTGATGGGAAGCCCATGCAGTATTAAATACCTCAAGGATGAAGTCACTTACTTTGTGTTTTTATTGGGCATAGGGAGTAGCCTTGCCCTCTCTTTCCATTTTGCACACACAAACATAGCATGAATGCTCCTAGTACATCATTTCCTTTATGAGTACAATAAGATGGTACTCATTTGGCATTATTGTGATAATTAAATTCACTCACTGTATTCCTACAGAAACACAGCCAGGATCACTGGGCCCTGGTATTCGCTGTGCTGTCAGTTTCTAATCCAGAAAACAAGTTTTTTGTTAAGCATTAAGAGGCCTGCTGAAATGCCTTTCAGCTGTTTCAGTACTCGCAAATAGCTCCTCGGGCATTGTTAGCATCTGTCTGTTTTCAGCCATACATAAAACATGAACTATTGTGTATTTAACCACAAACTCTCTTGTTGCACTGACCCAGCAGCTTTCTGTAAAGAGGAATACTATCTGTTAATGGTGGCCATTAGTTGTCTTCCTGTCTGCCTCTGCTTTTTTCTTCTTAACAATTGGTCATTAAACCATCCATCAAGGTCAGGCTTATAGTTATGCATTCATATCTATGGTATGTCATTGAGTGACAGAATGTGTTTGTGAAGTTTTTGGTGTTGATGTAGACTGTTTTTACATGTTAGCTTTGTTAGATAATTTTTCAGGTGTACACTATATTGAAATTGAAGGTTTGTTCAGAATTACTTCTGATTGCAGAATGAAATCACATTTGCTACTTTCTACCACAAAGTATAGCAATAAAGATAGTGTGACACCAAATATAGTATAACGCGTTTAAATAATTTCTTATAAGTGCAGTAGAAAAGGAATGTATTTGTTTGTGGAGGGATAGAAGAAATGAACGAATGGCTAAGTCACTTGTTTTCCAAAAAATTGCTTTTGGGAAAATTAAATTTAGAATGTTAATTTCTCATACTGATCTGGTAAACCTCAGCTCAACTGACTGAAGGTTCACTGGAGTTTTTCCCTGTGCAGTGTTGTCATATGTCACGTTTTGGCTTCAGGCTGATTTTGTCATGATTATTATTCACTTCCTCACTGTACACTGAGAAGCCACTTCATTTGCAGCCACCTCATTTGCAGCCACTTCCACTGCACACATTGTACATTGTATCAGCTTATGAAGTTACAACTGTGTAGCTGCTTAGCAAAAGAAACAGTTCTGTAGTGTGGACATTACATTGCTTAA
Organism: Nannopetersius ansorgii; assembly: GCA_037974605.1. Classification (NCBI taxonomy): domain Eukaryota; kingdom Metazoa; phylum Chordata; class Actinopteri; order Characiformes; family Alestidae; genus Nannopetersius; species Nannopetersius ansorgii. The sequence continues at coordinate 6,596 of JBBPDE010009149.1, forward strand.
AATACTGCTGGAACAGAAGAGCACTATTAGCATCGATGTCAGCATCAAGGTATACTTGTACACTTGTAATATAACCTACAAGCTAGTTTCATACCAAAATATGCAAAAATGTTTTCTTCGTGTCTTTATTATTAGAACATTTTTCCCCATGTTCTAAATTGACATATTTGATGTCTGAATCTTGCTCCATTGAAGGTTTCTTTTGAAGCAAACTAATAATAAAAACTATCTTAACAATTAGTAATGCGTTAATTGCACACATAATCTCAATTTATATATTATATATATATATATTTACTACCTGGATGCCATTAACTATATACTAAAACCAGGAGTAGCACTCGATATGCATTCAAATGAATTGTATCTGTATTTTTGTCTCTTTTCATAAATAACATTATGTTGAGCTACAGTTGAGCTAAGTTTAAAGAAGAAAACAAAAAAACAAAAAATTTCATTGAGCAGCAGAATTTCTGCAAGTGGCAGGTTGCACCAATCGTGCACAATCAACTCTCTGGCTTGTACTTTCAGCATTGTAACGACCTTGCTTAAGGAAAAGTCCAATTCTGTGTTTTGTTCCATTGGGGACCCCACACTCAGGGTGACTTCCAGCAGCACCTTGAAGATGAATTAGATTAACATTTGCACTCATCCATCTTGTTGCCTGGCCTGTGCATTCTCCACTGTACAGGAAATGGGCCTACTATGCTAATCGAGCCATGGATTTTCTGTCTGCTGCTCGGAAATGTGTAAGCTCCTCGAGAGGGCTGTTCACAACACGCTTGTTGGTTTTCAAGAGAGAACAAGTGGTTTTTCATAACTGTGAGGAGTAGAGGATGAGGGCTGTTATTAAGAGTGTTTGCTCTGTTACTGTTTAGTATTAAGAAACATGGAGTTTTCTCTGGCATGTATTAAACAATCTTGGTCTGTTGTAGAGAACAGAGGATGTTCTAGGCACTTAGTAATGCAATAGGACCATGTCAGGTTTTATTTAATAATCATTTAATACATTTGTTGATTTATTGTGGGATTTATGGTTGTATTTACCTGTTTATACAAAAAAAAGACAGCACATACCAAAGAAGACACCTATGCATGAATTACAGTACAGTCTGTGCAGGGGTAATATCGGTAATTATATTCTAGCACTGCTGGAGTTCAGTGTAAACTGTACAGTATGAATATGGGTTTATATTTACATTTTCTTTAAGGCTAATGAGTTTAAAATGAAATTAAAGTGTTTTGAGAGCATATTTGGGGGCGTATTTCTAAAAATAGGCACATCACAACGCATTTTTTCACCGTGCTCTTGGAACGTAACCCCCCGTGATATATGGGGATTTACTCTATTCATTGTTATAAGCACAATTCATTGTCATAAGCACAATTCTATCATGGTAGGTTATTTTTAGTATTGAACATATTACCTGTTCATGTTTTAGTGAAAGTCAATATACCATCACGGGGCATAGGAGTAAGACATATATAGTAATAAGACATATAAAGTACTTTATACCTATTATTTCTTAAAATAGCTTAACATTTGACCACCTTTTATTGTGATGATGGGGTGGAACAATATTGTGTTATGAGTAGTGACTCTGAGTGCATGTTGTTCTTTTGCTGGTTGTGTTTAAAGATGTCATGCTTCAGAGGCCCTGGAGCAGCTTAAAGTTAAGTTGCATGCATTGCTCGAGGCCACAGTGGCAGTGATTTGAGAAAAGGAGACTTGAATGTTGCTTGTCCACAGTGCCACTCTTGGATCAAACCTTACTTTCCATGTCCTGGTTAGAGACCAGGGAGTCACATTCTGATCTGGGCGGGTATTGAAAAAGCAGTCTTGAGTTAGAAGACTGTCAGAACAGATTCCTCCATATATTATGAATACAGAGCCAATTTCGTTGTACCAAGGTTTGGACAAGTAGGGTGTTACACTTGTGGAAGATGGTCAGCAAGGTCCAGGCATTTTTGGCTGGTTTTGATACAAAAAGATTGTTTTATTATACCTGACCAGGAAGCTCAACAACAGAGGAATCTTAACAATCAGTCTCGACTCTCCAAAGGTCAGTCCTGGTGTTAATAGAGGGAACTTTTCAAATGTTAAAGTTGCATTTATTTACACAGATATTTTGAGTATATCCTGCACACTAAGCAAGTAAATGTGTACATCCCTCAGTAGGAGAATCTTGAAAAATAAGTTTTAGTGACCAACTGAATTCCTTTTAGATATCACACAGACACAAGGGGGCACACTAAGACAGGGGCATGGCAAACAGCAGGCATGTCCATGTCATTGTCGTCCTACCATGATAACCTTTAAAAGTCAAATATTGACCAAGTACTTTGCTAATTTTGACATATAAGCTAAGAACTGCTTCGAGGTCTTCTTTAGGCATTGGTTTGACTTGGATCTATTGTATATTGATGAAATGTGTCTTTCATTGGGATTTGAGAACGAGATGACATAAAACCCTTTGATTTCCTTCTAAGTTATTCAAAGTATATTTCAGAAAGTGCAGTGAATGCAGCAAGTAGACTGTTTTGACAATTGCTGGTCAAGGATGGGGCTTTTTTAAAAGGAGTGTTGGTTATAGTCTGTGGGGTCTACAGGATCATTGTCCATCTCTGCCTCTACCTCTCTGTGCATGTCTGTCTTTTTCTGGGTCATAGAGAAAAAGCACTGTTCTGATTCATTGGTAGTGACTGAATTATTGATGACCAGTGGCTGTGATTAAACTCTGTCCGCTGGTGGAGAATGACTTTTGAAAAACAGGTAGCACTATTTCTGGTTACACTTTTGGGGAGCAGCTATTGCTGTCAATACTTAAGTGCTGTTAAATTCTTAAGCGTAGCTTTGACAGAGAACATATCTCCAAACTGAAACTTTAACTCTAGTGAAGAACCTAAAGGCCTCGTTTTCTTTTAATTTGTGGGAAACAAATACTTGTCCTCTCCCATTTGTATCAGATGCAGGCATCTTTAATTCACATCTTCTTAAGGAAGCAGTCATTACTACAATTGTCCACAATGTGCAAACATAGTTCTGGAGGAAAAAATATTTTTTATGTTTTCAGACATGATGCAAGTGATGCAAGTTTCACAGTTATTCATAAAATGCTGTTATTTTACATAAATGCACTTCTCATACCTATTTTAGGCCTCCCTATTATTTTCAAATATGAGGAAAATAAACTATTATTCTTAATAGCATTACTAAGCACTGGACGTTTTGCTTCTCTTGATTGTTACATTGTGTTCTGGACTGTAAGATTGCATTTAATAGCACCCAGATGTTTTCCCTAATAAATGTCTTTCTTACAAAGAAAGCTCTGGTGGCTTGCTGATGTAATTGTCTGGACTCTAGACTCTGTGTAGTTCATCAAGTGCTCTTGGAGCTTTAAAGATGCAGTCTGTGAGCAGGTCCTGTACATGTTTAGAATAGTGGCATCTGGGGTTGCAACGATTAGAAATTTTGCTGGTACGATTATAGTCTAAGAAATAATCACGGTTTCACAATTATCATGGTTATTTTATGTGAATTGATTTCACAACTGTTCTAACATATCTAAATCACATAAACATTCTATACAGGTTTTGAACTTCAGAAGCTGTTTATTGCTGATTCTCAGAGATACTGCTTAGAAAAATACATTTATAAAATAAAAATAATCTCTGTAACCATCTGTAAGCTGCACAGACAGAGGTTACTGTTTAGGCTTGACATGATACTAAATTTTCAAACTCTGTAACGATACTAAGGATGGTACACATTGCTATTTTTGGTACTACAGGGGGAGAAAAAACAAAATGCTCAGTTTTCATTGTCTACTAAAATTGTACAGTGTCTTTGGGTATTTTGAAAAGTACTTTATAAATTAAATGCATTATTATTAAAAGTCTGAGCATTTTAACTAAAAGTCTGAGCATTTTATTCTTATTTTAGTCAGAATTATCCACGACTATTTTCATTTAGTTTTAGTCAATGAAAGTTGTATTTTAGTCTTTTTTTTATTAAAGCAATACATTTTCTTTTAGTCAAACCTATTTCACAATTCAAACAAGGTTATCTTATTATTATATTATTGTTAACTTATAGACTCAAGAATACTGTCCATCCATTCCAGACATGGAAAACACTTTGATTTGAATTTACCACATTTATTTTGCCAACCAAACATGCTAGAATTTAGAAGTACATGCACATAAATTTAAATAAAATAAATAAATAAAATGACATCACATCACTAAAAAGTGTGAATAAAATGAAAATGTATGTGTCTATTGACAAAAAACCCCACATTTGTACAAATGGTAAAAGTGTTCACTCCGCCTGAATATAGATTTTTTTTATTCCTGAACAAATATAGGCTACACCAATGGTTCTCAACCTTTTCAGCATTATGGCCCACCTGTTCATCACAGCATGTTGCCAAGGCCCACTTGTTACCTTTCACCCCCTATTTTGGTGGCCATCTTGGAATTCACTGTACCAACTTTAAAACATCACAATTCCGTCATACAAAGTTATTATTCTTTGCGATTGGACAAAGCTAAGACTCAGAAGTTTCATGTGCCAGAGAAGTAATATATGTAAACTAGGGCTGTTAAAAATAACGCGTTAACTATTTGCGTTAATGTATTTTTTATAACGCTTTAAAATAAATTGATCGCGCAATTAATTTGAAAATTAAACGCCCCTCTGCGTTGCAGTACCACACTGTACCACACTGGGGGCAGTATTGCGCTCCGTCTTCGCCCAGCACGAC
>JBBPDE010009183.1:0-11360 GCA_037974605.1 Nannopetersius ansorgii
GGAGAACTCATGCTGCCGCTGGTAAGCTCCGCTCTGCTGTTGTTTACCTGTGCGCCGTGCTGCACGTGTGAAAAAGTAATTTACATCAGTGATCGGCGCTTTTGGGGTTCGCCGATCAAGCTATTTTTAGCCAATATCGGCCGATCATGATCAGTGGCCGATCAATCGGAGCAACACTAGTTAACATTCTGTGAATGTATTTTAAGTAAATATTAAGTGAGTAACAAGCAAAAGGTAGAAAATCTCTTGACTGGTGTAGTACATACATATGGCATCACTGTTAAAACTGATTTCTACAAAGAAAATCTAACAATTCTATCAAGAAACACGTGATGCAAGTTAATAGTAGGTCTCCAATCTGGAGTTAGGGCTCAATGACGCTGCCTCAGTCTATTCCTGCTCTTCCCACAGTTGTTTTTTATTCCATAGCAACTGTAGCTGGTTGGATAAGTTTTAATCAAAAGCTGGTAATAATCAAATTTAGCCTAACTCTGTTTTTTTAAAAATACTGAAACTCCATGGGCCGGTTTCCCAGACAGGGATTAAGCCTAGTCTTGGACTACCCTTTCCTTTTCAATGGAAAATCTCTATACACAGCACTACATAATCTAGGACTAGGCTTAATCCCTGTCTGGGAAACCGGCCCCAAGAGTGTTAATTTTCATTTTAAACTGTAATTTTAATTGATCCTTATTTTGTAAGTGGGAAATGTCACACTGGCGTGAACGAGTGCAGTGCGTGTCCTGTAATCTCTGATTTTAAAGCTACAGCAAGCAAGAACAAGCAATTTTATCCCTAAACCAGGGTTGGTATTAAACGTCTAAACCCTCCAAATGTGAATATTTTGCCAACATCCAGTAAACCTAACAACAGTTGCCTTTTGTATACACTGTTTACAGGTGCGTTGTTAGGGTGTTCACATAATCTTAACTAAGAGTCACGCATGGTTACCTCAGCTCCCGTGATTTAAATCTTGCCTGAACTACAAAGCCTCAGTTTTCTGAAAACGGCTCCAAAGTGGCCAAACCAGGACTTGCTGCCAATTAACTAATCAAAGCAGCCGCCAGTGACCGAATACTGCGGGTCAGGACAAGAACTGGTAGACACAATTGGTAGTAACGACAATAACACTGTGTGTGTAAACACAACGGTGTCAATCCATGACGACAGTCTTACCCAGCTCATGGGGCACAGGCTCTTGTAGACTCTCTGGTACCAGTCACAGGGAGACGTCTCCAGACCTTTAGCCGACAAAGCCTTATTACACCTGTGAAAGTCTGAGAGACAGACAGCGAGAGAGACAATCACATACATATCACTGTCATAGCCATCGATAAGGTCCACATGATAGTTTACTCTCCGATTTAGGGCTTAACAGTTTAGAGAAAATATATATAATTGTATTTTTCTGACAAATATTGCCAATATATTTTCTATGCCTTTTTTCCCCCTATTCATTATTAGACAAGTCATTCACTGTTATTTGACATGTGGCTCCAAATCAGTGTCAGTGGTTCTCTGTCAGATTGGTGCCAATTAGGTTAAATTGCTTCTCTTGAATATTGTAGCTTATGATGTGTGCAGTTCTCCTGATTTGAATATAGTCCTTTCAGAATGTCAACTCAAAATAAAGTGATTAATTCATTACAGTCTATGATCCGTCTGTCGCAAGAGACTATCCCTGGACGGCACAAATTTGGTCAATTCTTTCTTCAAAGCCTTCGTCCTTCAAGTCACTGAATCCCAACCATGTTCAGTAGCTGTGTCACAGCTGGGAAACCCTCATCCAACAATGCTGAACATCTCATCTTTCCATTAGTATTCATGAGATGTTGACTCATTTTAAAACTATCCGGCACTGCGGCTGCACAGAAGTCTCTTTAAATCTCTAAAAGGCGAAAAGCTATTCTGAAACAAAATGGATCATATTTTCATTCTTGTCTTTCCTTTCTTTACACATTCAGATCTAATTGTGTATGTAGAGCTCAGATCATCTGGGGGGTATTCCATGAAACAGGATTAAGGCAAAGTCTGACTTATTTCAAGGGAAAGTAAGTCAGACTTTCCCTTAATCCTGTTTCATGGAACATCCCCCTGAACACCTGAAATGATTTTTATATCAGTTTGATTGTACACATCGGATCTGGCTGTAATTAGTTGGAAAGTGCAAACTGATCACAAGAAGTGTTTTCACACAAAACCCAAACAATTGTTCAGTTCGATTCAGTCAGAAACTATTTAGATCAGACGAAATGTTGGTAATTTAGACTCAGACATCTTTCAAACCCTTACCAAGGTAGTTTTGGAAACAGTTTCGTGTTTGGTTGGTGTTGGGGAAACGGGCATCGAATGGAGCCGTTCTGTACTGCTTGATCTTCTCTTCCATGAGGTCTGCCATTTCTGAACAAAGCTCTCAAACTCGATTCAACACTGCAAAACACACACACACAGATTAATCACAGCACAGGATATCAAACTCTAGAGGAACCTGAAGGAACTTTCTGCTCCACCTTAAATACTGTAACTTCAGACTTCTGCTGCACAGGTCCCAGACTGTAAATACCATTTAGGGTGGAACAGACAATTAGCCTAAAAAGCCAATTTTAACATTTAAATATAAGGCTGAAGAATATTTACAAAATCAAAACTGCAATTTCATACCTACATAGCGCAACCATGTAGCATTTCACAATATTAAACAGCCCAGATCACCACTTTTTTGGTATTACAACAGCCTTAAGCCTGTAAATATCCTTTCAAATTCACTGCCACCAGATATGATATATTGTGCAGCCCTAAAATCAGACACACTGACGGAGCACACTAATCCTGACACTCACTGGTTATTTTTTTTACCATTTTAGCCCTGGTCTCCCGGTGATGCCTGTACTGACACTGTCCTTAGAATAGGCCATGTTTGTTCTGTGTTTAGTGTGAGATCTGCACTAGCCAAGGTACACTATATTTACAAAAGTATTGAGACACAGCTCTTAACGATTAAATTCAGGTTCCTTTCTTCCAGTAAAGATCAATCTTAATGCCTCAGCAGACCAAGACATTCTGGACAACACCATGCTGCCAACTCCTTGGACACAGTTTGAGGAAGAACCTTTTCTATTCCAGCATGACTGTGTCCCAGTGCCACAAGCGAGCTTCATAAAGACATGGCTGGAAGAGTTCAGTGTGAAAAAACTTCACTGGTCACACAGAGTCCTGACCTCAACTATACCCAGCACCTTTGGGACGAACTGGAACGGTGATTGTGATTCAGACCTTGTCGTCCAATTTCAGTGTCTGATCTTATAAATGCTCTACAGAAGGAACGGCCACAAATTCCCCAAATCTTGTGTAAAAGCCTTCCAAGGAGAGTGGAAGCCCTTATAACTGCAACTCCATTGAAAAGTCTTAGTATTTGAATGCCATTTAAGTTCCAGTAGGTGTAAATGTCAGGCGTTCAAATACTTTCGTGCATAGATTGTATTTTACAGGTATACTAAATGCAGGTTTAACATTTGGAACACAGCCCACGTCAGTTGTCCTTCCTTCAGAATAGAAACCCTTTAGCTTGCTGCGATATCAGACCGATGTCACGATTTGCAGACGATATATTGTGCAGCTCGAATATTGAGCATCTGGACATTAGAGTACATTAATCTCTGACTATAAGATAGCTTGAGTTTCTTCGCTCGATGTGGGATAAGTGAAGTTCTATCAGACTTTATCGAGGCTCTGTTTTCAGCAGGCCGATGCTGGAGGTCGACGGCACACATTGACCCTGCTGACCTTCTGAGAGCTTAGACCATATTTATTTATCAGCCCGAGGGTTGTAAACGCTACATTTTAGTGAATAAAGAGCAACGGCAAGCACGTTTACCTATGATTTCTATAACCTTGACTGATTAGCAACATGCTAACGGCCGGGCAAGGGACCGTCAACAGTGATTAAACCGTTATACGAATTAGTCAGCACTATTTTTTTCTGGTTACACACTTCGTGCGTTCAATACAGAGAATAAAGCTGTCCTACACAGTTTCACAGACTTACAGACACAGATTCTCAGAGCTTCGAGGCCCAAAGTTACCTCAGACACGGTGTCCCCTTGAAATGCCAGTGAAAGCACGGAATTGTGGGAAATGGGAGGGCAGGTCGGGTTTATAGAAAGCGGCTGTGTCCCAAATATAGGACACTCCGTACTCCCTATATAGGACACTAACCAGAAATGCACACATTTGCTGGGTATCAGGATCAGAAAACGTTATTGATCAATTTAGAAACTGATTATGCTACGAGTGACAGACACACAGAGACAATGAGACAAGAATAGCTTCTGGCAACCAGTGACTGTGTCCCAAATCAACTTCGATGGTCCCTATGTAGTGCACTGACTTAGAGCTCACTAATATTTAGATGTCAAATCAGAATCAGAACCACAAAGCTTTATTGGTCCCGGGGAAAAAAGGTTACGACTGCACAGATATACAGAGACACAAAAAACAAAAACAGCAGCCTGTTTCTGTTAGAGCTGCTTTTGTTATTGAGGTCTTTTGTTATTTACAGACTTGTTTGAGTTTTTTATTTTTCTCTCTGCATTTTTTATCCGTGTGATGAGAACCGAACCCAGAGAACATGTCAGAGACGTCCTGGATCTCCTTCACGTTTCTCTCAGAGATAAAGATAAAGTCGTAGAAACTCCCACTGAAATTTTTACTTCGAGCTTATACTTCGTCAAGTTCCCAGCTGTTAGTTTGTGTCTCCATTGTTGGTGTGTGTTTAGTGTGGAGCACAGTCTAATGTTGACTGGTCAACAGCACAACACTATGTGAACGCTGGAATGCAATTACATCAACCCTCCATATTTGTAAGAGCCAGTTACAATCATGAACCAGCAGACTGATGAATCTGCTCTGGCCAAGGTACACAACATTAACACAAGTATTGGGACACCTGACTGTTACACCTACAGGGATTTTAATGATATTGCATTCATATCCATAGACTGTAATATGGAGTTAGTCTCCCTTTGCAGCTATAACAGCTTCCACACTTCTTGAAAGGCTTTCCGCATGATTTTGGAGTTTCTGTGGGAATTTGTGTCCATTCATTCTGTAGAGCATTTCAGACGCTGATGTTGAACGAGAAGATCTGGATCACAGTCTCCGCTCCAGTTCATCCCAAAGGTGTTGGATGGGGTTGAGATCAGGGCTCTGTGCGGCCAATCAAGTTCTTCCACACTGAACTCCTCCAGCATGTTTTTATTGAGCTCGCTCTGTGCTCTGGGTCATGATGAATGCTTGCGAGCTCTGAAACTGCGCATTATCTGCTGCAGGTTATCTTAAGCCACAGGGACGAATATCCAAAAGCCAGGAAGGTGCTGCTTGTTGGTGCTGGAAATGTTGCATTATAGAGTGTCCATAGACTTCATTAAGGCTGTCTTGCTCTCAAACTTGTTTAAAGTATTGTTGCTTCAGTTTGTTATTAACATTTGTCTCTATAGTTAGACTGATGACAAAATCTATCCATATGGCGATCAGTCTGTTAACTTTAGACTTGTTGAGCAACTCTTAAATGTGCATTACAAATTCTAAGCAACTTACTTTGAGCTCCTGTCATAGGACATAACCAACTTAGAGGGTCTCACAGAAGAAATTCTGAAGTTCATTTTAGACTGGCAGCCTACTGTATCCGTGTCACCAAACAGTTAAACCGGCTGTATTTCCATAGTTAAAATTAGGCCTGGAGTCGCCCTTTGCATAGGATCTCATGGTTGGATGCACAGGATTAAGATCTTCGAGCTGCTTTTCCTAAGCTAGAGCTGACCAGTAGTTAATGGTTATGTATTTATAGCACCAATTTCCCCAAAGCATGTCAGTGTTAAGACTTCATCTGGGCCAGAGATCAGCGGCTGTGTCCCCAATCAACTTCTGCGGTCCTTTTGTAGTGCACTAACTGAAAAATGCACTGATTTTGAGTGGTATCGGAATCAGAACCAGAGAGCTTTGCTGAGGAAAATTGCTTTTGCTGTGTACAGTCACACAAAGTCACAAAGAACACTATAATATATTATATCAACATCAACATAAAATCAAATTCTCTGGGCTATAAACACACTTCCGTATCTACAGAATGCTGTGGTCAGTAAGAGAGATGAAATACTACAGATAAATAAATAAATGACTGCAGAAGTAGTCTGCTGATTGACACTAATGGTGCTTTGGAGTTCTCTTTATCAGGCCCTGTCCCAAATTCACGCTCGCAGGTCACTGTCGCATCATATACGTGATCATGTGCTTTTTGGGAAGCACAATGTGAAGGATCACAGTAATCACATAATCACACACTAAACACACCCTTTACCCAAAAACCGCCTCACAGCACTGCAGTAAACCTGCATTTCATTCAGGGCCTGTCCCAGAATCCACACCTGCAGTCTGTAGTACTGGTTTAGAGAGAGAGTGCTCAGTGCGATGCTCACTCGACCACGGAAAAATAATCTCTGCTGCATGTTTTTCTGAAACCCAGTGTAGTTTTCTTAAAGCAATAACAAATTGTTCTTGATCACTCCTAACGCTGGAGCAGCTGGTGACCTAGTGGTTAGAGGGTTGCCCCTGCGATCACATGGTTGTGGGTTGGAATCCAAGTACTGCTAGTGGTACCACTGAAGTAGCCTTTGAGCAAGCAACTGTCCCCTCGCACTGCTCTCCTGCTTTACTTGGTGACTAGGTCAAATGGGTTAAATACTGTGTGCCATGGTTTGGACTGTAAGGGGTCACTTTATTTTAACTGGTAGTACAAGATAAGACCTTTATTAGTCCCACAAGTGGGAAATTTGCATTGTCGCGGCAGGAAGTGGACAGCAAAAATAAAAAACTATGGAATAGAGTAAAATAGAATAATACAAATGTGCACTACACAATCTAGGACTATGAAAATAGGATAAAATAAAAATATATGTAGTGTAAAGATGTTTACTTATATAGATGTTTATATAGATGTTTATATATATATATGTAAACTATATGCAAACTTAGATAAGTATGTACACAGTGAGGATATGTGTATGTATGTACAGCATGATCATCCACCCTGTCAGACCCACCCAACCGCTTGTCCTGTTGACCCCACTCCTACGGGACGGCGAGTGATAGATTTGAAAGGGGGCGTGGCAGACGAGGCGCAGACGTCACAAAGTTTAATAAATGCGCAGGAATTCTGCAGTTTCCAGCGTAGTGCGGAGGTTTCAGCAAACAATTATTAGTTCAGTTCTCAGAAAAATATGCGATGGACTGAAACCGCTGTTCCATGTTAAAGAGAGGGTTTACTGTATAATAATATAATAATAACCAGTCAAAAGTTTTAGAACGCCCCAGTGTTTCTGTTTGTTTGTATTGAAATTCAAGCGGTTCAGTGTCTCATAAGTGTGCGGCTCTTACAGTCTGCTCTGCTTTCACTCTTCTGCCCAGTTCATCCTAAAGCAGCTCGATGGGGTTTAAGTCTGGAGACTTCTGGCCACTCCATGTTCTCCAGCTTGTTCTTTTTTCTAAGGTAGTTCTTGCTGAGCTTGGACTTATGTTTAGGGACACTATCTTTCTGTAGGACCAACCTGACCAACTAGGCACAGACCAGAGGAACTGCATGGAATTATTTCCCACTTCTGGCATTCTGGCAGCTTAGCATTTTTAAACCTCCTGCAGTTCAGCTCTGTCTTTTGTACAATTTCATGCTATTCATTGGACTTGAACTGTTTGAATTTCTATAAAGAAACTGGGGTGCTCTAAAGCTTTTTTAGAGCACCCCAGTATTGCACATACACTGTGCACATCAAGTCTATATATAGTTTACATTCATGTATATATTTTACAATACAGATTTAGTATTTTATGTTTCTAGATTGTATAGTGTGCATTTTATACTGCACCGTTGGTCTAGTATTTTATTCAATTCTATTGTTTTTTTATTTTTGCTGCTCTTAGCTTTGTTCTGTCCACTCTCTGTCGTGACGAAGCAAATTTCTAATATAGCTTTATCTTATCTCTCTCTCTTGTCTTAGTATTATTTTTTCTATCATTCTTGTCTTTGTGTTCCTGTTCAGACGAGTTTGATCTGATCGTGGTTGTGGTTAACGTTGCCTGCACTGACTCCTTTCTGCCCTTGCGGGGTGCTGTTAGCTGTGAGCTCCTGAGAGTGTCCAGCAGGGCCACATCCGGCCAGACATGGAAATGGACTGTACAGTAGCGGGACCGCGGAGTGGAGAACACACTGCTGTACTGTACTCACCCGCTCGTTTCATGCACATTCTCTACTGGTCAGGAAAGGCTTTCACTCCCTCGCAAAAAACAAACACGGAGGGACGAGTCCGAATGACGCACACAAGCCGTTCACAGCCTGCTGTCACAGCTTCCTGTCTGAGAATCCTGCAGCCTCTCCGGCCTGCTGGGCTGAGTGTGTGTGTGTGTGTTCCAGACATCTCCATGTGATCCCAGAGAATGCCTTACCTTCATGTAAACGTCTGCATTTTATGTGTTTTACTGCGTTTGCAACCCCATCCATCCACTGTCTGCAGTATACACTACCAGGGTGGGGTCTGTCCCAGCACTTATAGGCCAAAAGGTCCTTCGTATGGCAGAGAAACAGTAACACAAACACATACACACACACACACACACACACCCCTACTGTACCAGTTAAAAGTTTGTCCCACACTGAGATTTTCTACATTACTCACTTAATATTTACTAAAAATTGTATTTGCTAACAAATAAATGCTAACAAATACATTCATTTTATGCATCACTACTGACCTTTAAAAAGCCACGCGATATAATTATAATTCTATTGCTGATCACCAGACGAGTGTTAGATATTTAAGGAGCTATTAAATGCTGAAACAGTAACAAGTGCATTTAAAGTTAAAGGACAGTCTAGAGTTTGACTCTGTATCACCAACAACCAGGAGTCAGACCTGCACTGTTTCAGATTCTCTCATCTTAGAAAGGAAACTGGCTTTATTTCACACATTTTCATTTAGAGTTGTTCACTCAACAACAAGAAGAAAATGTTTCGACTGCTAGCAGTATAGCATCTGCAGTTCACTTGATGTGCATGAGTTTAGACTGTGGGAGGAACCCGGAGAACCCAGTGGAAACCCACATAGACACAGAGACAGGAACACACCACACTATACCAGCAGAAATCCTTGGGCATGACTCCCAACACTACTTTCACCTCCAACTGTGATACAAATCGGTAAAAATGAAAAAAGCATCTGTCAAATGATGGAACTGTAGACTTTCAGAATTGGAAACGTTACTTCCCTCAGGCTCCTCAGTCAGAACTGAATCATAAACTGTACCCACAAACAAACTGAGCTTCCTCCTTCTCCTAATGCGATGCATAAATACACCAAACTGTCACATAAAAACAGTGAACACCGCTGTAAAGACCCGTTATTTAGCATATATTACACATTCTCTGTCCTGCTGCTGCTATTATTTGCAGTTATTTATTGCTGTTCTGCATGTACACACTCCTAACGATTCCGCTAGTGATACAGTGTCTTTAATAATGCCGACTACGCTAAATGTGGTCTTGTCCTGTTGTTTCGTTACTCTGTTGATTTGTGTTTTTATTGTTCTCTCTCTGCTGCGCTCTGTGTATTCTGTCCTGTCCACATGTAGGTGTGAGGTGTTTCTGTTTTTGTTGTTTGTGTTGGTTCTTGGTTCTGGAGGAATGTTGTGTCATTTCACTGTTTACTGTGTGCAGAGCTAAAACGACTATAAACCGACTCGCCTTGACTTGAATCCCACTCTTACACAGGCAGGTATCCGGTACTTGTTAGCTACAGCTTATGTAGGACCAGTAACCAAAAGTGATTTTAAAAAATGGCTGAACCCAAACTCCTGTGTTTGGGGTACGAGGGGGTATGAGCTGACAAATGTAGCAAATAATTCCAATTTTGCAGATCTATTCATAGGAACTACAGCACCCCCCTTCTCTCTCATACACACACACACACACACACACACACACACATTCCCTCTTTCCTGTGTCCATCATCCTGTTGTCGCCAAAGTCAAAGGTCATACGTGCCTTTCTCTCAGCAACTTCCTGCCGGACAAGGTTTCCTCTTTCCTCTTGTCAGAAAAGACCCCCCGGACCAAATCTAATAAAACAGGCTGAGCATAAAAATACGCTGAGCTAAGCATAAAGTGTCTGGCCTGGCTTCATCACTGCCTGCTGTGAGACGCAAACTTCACACACCAAAAACAGCTTCAGCATTTTATGGCCAAACCATTCATTTGACTGATTTGTCAATATTTCTATATGATTAAGGTAACGCAGACCTTCAAAGTCAATGGAACCAGACGTCTGTCTGCTCCCCATGTAATGGTTATGGTTGCACCACCTGACGCTTAAGATGTTGTTTAACCAGCGTTTTGAGAAGCTTTTGGTCTTAAATCTCAACCCATTCATGGCGGAGGGGTACATGCAGGGCGTCATGAGGCGTAATAGTCATAGAGGAAAACTAATTTTGTTCAGAATTGCTCCTATTTTACATCATCAACTTTCCATGCAAAACCGTACAGGTTTTGTTCAGTGGATTGTAAAAACAAAATAACTATATTTGTGCTGAACTGTCTGTGGTGGTGGTGGTGAATGGAACCACCTTTAAAATCTTGTCACAGAAAGTTATTCCATGAAATGGTTATGGTTGCTCCACCCGGTGCCTGAGACTTTTTGAGAAACTTGAAAGATTTTTCCAAGGCATGGGGCTGTCAGGAGACCCCTGGCCAGATCCATCTTACCATCTCAGACTCCCCCTCTCAGAATGAAGGGACCCCCTCAGTCCTCCATCCTCTAAACAGAATCTGTCCATCACACACACCATCATACACTCACACCATCATACACTCACACCATCAAACACACCATCATACACACCATCATACACTCACACCATCATACACTCACACCATCATACACACCATCATACACTCACACCATCATACACACCTTCACACACACCATCATACACACCATCATACACTCACACCATCATACACTCACACCATCAAACACACCATCATACACACCATCATACACTCATACCATCATACACACCATCATACACACCATCATACACTCACACCATCACACACACCATCATACACTCACAACATCACACACACCATCATACACACACACCATCATACACACCATCATACACACCATCATACACTCACATCATCATACACACCATCATACACACCATCATACACTCACATCATCATACACTCACACCATCATACACTCACACCATCATACACACCATCATACACTCACACCATCATACACACCTTCA
>JBBPDE010009193.1:0-11359 GCA_037974605.1 Nannopetersius ansorgii
TCCTTAAAGGCCGCGCCGTGAACATAGTTTCTGATATTAAACCGGTCCGTGACCCAATAAAGGTTGGGGACCGCTGCCCTAGTGGACTTGAATGTCCAGCAATCATGTTTAAACCGTCTACAGACAGTGGCTTTGAATCTGATTCTCAATCACAATATACACAGTATACAGCCCACATGGTGCATTCTGTCTAAGAAATAAATATAAATATAAGAATATGAAAAACTAGGAACAAAAATTACTCACAAATATGAAAAAAAGTGAAAGTGAAAAGTGAAAGTGGATATGAAGCTAGTCCTTACCCATAAATACTAATATAAAATAAAGTTTTGATTTTAATTTTTCTATTTTAGCTAACTATTGTACAATTTTATGTAGTTTATGTAGTTGTTGGAGCCCAGACAGCAGAAAATATGCCCAGCCCAAACCAAATCAAGTCAGAAATTCTTCTTGTGAACTTCAGGAAGGTATAAGTAGTAACCTAACTTATTCTAAAGAAACTGTGACTCGGTGGTCTAAGGCAGGGCCGTACATTATATTAATATATTTTGTGATGCCTATAAATATATTAAAGGGTTTATTTTACCATTTTTAAAAAATGAAAACGTTTTAAAATGTGTAAATATTCACCGCTACATCCATACATCTCAAATATGGAAAATAAACTGCGAAAATAGGTCGTTTTCAAATCTGCTTTTGTGATGTCACAAAGGCTACATACTTCCATATGTCTCCTTATTCATCCCACAGCAGTTGAGCTCCACCTAGTCATGCTGAAGTTCTAAGTAGGGTTTCAGTTGCATGTTGTCTTTTGAATGAGCTGCAATATATTACAGCCAATCAGAGACGAGATCAGTCACATTTATCGGCATGGTAACAAAAACAGCCTGTTTAATTCTAATGTTGGAAAATGGTCATGTAAGAATGAATTATGATAAATTAAGAAATCTTTTTAGGGCACAAATTATGACTTTAATGCTTAATTGGTGCCTTTGAAAACTGGCTTTTGTTGGATTACATGAAGACCTGGATTCGTCGGAACACCCAGTAACTCTCCTGGAGCTGTGATTGGTCGCCCTGTCAGAAACACTGTGATTGGTTAGAATGTCAATTGCATATTGCAGCCGTTTGCGATATCAGTATTGCAGAGACCGATATTGCAATAATGATTAGCAGACGATATATTGTGCAGCTCTAGTCTGAGACCATGTGAGCTTAACAATGCCTCTAGAGCAGTTGTGTTTTAAACACACAGTCCAACCTGCAACTAAACCGGTTCTATATGACTGGAAATAATCAAATCAACAATGACTTACTATTACAGGCATTAGATTGTGTTTCAGTCTTCAGCACACTGCCTTTATGGTATTGACCTTCTAGCCTCACTGTAATTTACAGCAAATAGTGACTCTAATTTGGCTTGGCTAGAACACATTTGTTTAAATGAGTCATCCCACTTACGCTGTACACTGAGGGTTGCGTATCTCTCTGCCTCATTCTCTTATTAGGGCCTTCATATAGCAACACGCGTTCACCACCGATGAAAGGAAAAAAGAAGCTAGCTAAGACGACCGTGACGCCAAGTACGTCAGGGAAGAGCAAGAAGACGAACCCCAACCACCAAGAGAAAGCCTCTGATCTGAGACAGAGAGGCTTCAGCCGTTCAGAAACAAACTACCCCAGGCAGACAGTCCAACTAAACTGGTTTAGGAAACTGTTTAAATGGAGGCATTCCAGAAGAACCCAAGAGGTGACCAGCTCAAAATCCCCAAGACCGAGGCCTCGGGCTACTACAGCAAAGATGAAACAACAAGTAGCAGGTCAAGGGGAGCGAAGTGTAATGGGCAGCACACCTTCAATATCGCGGTCAGTCAGGTCCCTGCAGCTGTGCGGCTCGGAGTCTTCCCCTTCTCCTCCTGTCACTTCTTGCAGTGGCCGGGGGCCCAAACGTTCATACCGGACCCGTCGTTTTCTGAACCAGTTATTGTGGTACCAGGCCCTCCGCAGCGAGAGGATGCGAGTTTCGAGATTAAACCAGCAGTCTTCCAAGGTTTGGACTTGGCAAACTTAGAATATTTTCTTTAATATTGGCGTTTATCCATTACTGCAACCAGAATGAACATATTTTTCCCCCCCATAACAGATGACTCAGTCGTCTTCTGTGAAAGGTCAGTTCGTTCAAATATTTATTTTTAAGCCGTCCAAGGTTACATTTAATCTTTCATGTTCAGATATCCAAGTGTATTTATTCGTGTATATTCGTTTTGTTTGGTTCAGCTAAATGTCCTTGTTGATGCACTCTCTTTTCTGCTAAGGGCGTTCTCGTCATGTATTCACCAACTTCTGTTTGACGCAGGCAACTCAGAACAAATGGATAACCTGGGTTTAACATATCAGAGACAGAAAAGAAAGAGAAGCTCGCCGCCGGGTCAGGGTCTTCCAGCAACAAAGAAGTCAACGCGAAAGACGATCCGCAGGCCATGGTGTCGCCAGCTGGACAGCAGTAGCTCGGATTCCCCTGTTTCAGAGTGCAGTGCCAGTGTAACTCCAGTGTTTGCCCGCTGTATGCCCTCCAGTAGCCTTGGCACCACTCAGAGCTGCCTAGACACAGTCACCTCTCCACAAGCTTCTTCCTCAACCAAAACGAAATCTGCCAAAGCAAAAATTCCTGCAGTTGCACCCCAATGTGGAAATGACAGCTTGTTGCATCCCCCTGAATAAGCCCTTCCTAGACAGCTCAACAGAAAAAAGGTTACATTTTCAGCTATAAAAGAACAGGATAAGTCAAAAGCAGCAAATTCTACATTGGCAGACGTAAAGTGTCTTGATATTCGAACCAATTCAGCTGATTTTTCTTCTACACAGAACACAATGAAATCTCCAAAGACTCTGAAAATGGTGCAGTTCAAAGGTTCGTCCATGCCTGGGGATTTGCTGCGTGCGTCAGACACTCAAATCTCTGATGAAGCTTGCAGGTCAGAGTCTGCTGCATCCCCCACAAGCCGACTGAAACTGCCAAGCACTCCTCATATCTGTAAGAAGAAATCAGTAAGGCATCACAGGAGCTCAGCTCTGACCAAGCTCAAGGTGACGGCCCAAACCCGCGGTGACCTTGAAGGGAATAGGAAATGTCAGTTGGTTAAGTCCAATCTGAAATCAAAAGCTGGTCTTCAGACAGCATCTGAGATGGTTCCTTCACCGAAGTCTGTCCTGAGAGAAACCTGGAGCCCTAAAGACCCTGGTCAGAGAAAAAACGGCAGCAGACATGTCTGCCGGACGACTTCAAACAATCCTTCACAGACGGAAACCAGATTGCAGGATCACCCCCAAGCCCAGTTTAAGACGGCATCTGCGGAAAGATCAGAGAAGCCCCCTTCCTCTAAAGCAAACCTGAGCACTCTCAAACACCCAGGTTGGGCGAGACAGGGAAATTTAAAGGCCACTAACCTCACTACAGGGGACAATTTTACTCAGCGGACGCAGGCACCTTTCCGAAAACCAGATACGCCTAGGCCAAAAAGCTCCCTTCCAATTCCGAAATGGAATAAAGTCCTTCAACAAAGAAGCGAAAGTGCTAAGAGCGTGTCCAACTGCCAAGGCCAGTCTTCAGAGAAAAATGCAAAATTACCTTCTGTAGTATTTGGAAATGTAGCTGAACATTCCTCAGAGCAGAGCTTTGTCCTCCGCAACTGTTCGACGCCTATCAGCAAGTTCACGCAGAAGCACATTCGTGCCAACAGGCCTTCATCAGGTTGTGGGAATTCTGCTAACACGGAACAAAGTCACACTGCCGAGGGTGAAATCACAGAGAGGCAACGTTCAGCTGCAGACTCACTGACACGAAGCTCGCCGGGTTCAGACGGTGGTCAAGGTAAAGGTACGCTCACAGTCCTCTCTGTTTTGGGTTTGTTTATATTAACATCGGTCTGAACAAGACGACATTGCATTTGCAAGTGTAACAGTTTTTTTCTGTTTACCCTCTAGCTGCTGCACAGACAGTAGAGCAGCAACAGCTCAGAACCCCTCAAACCATCCAAGAATCATCCAGTTCCGTCAGCTCAGGACCCCCCCAGGCCACAGCTGGTGCCATGAGATTTTTTTGGGGTGTGCAGGTAGTAGACACAGAGTCTGGTTCCATCAGAACCACATACTACCCAGTTCCCAGCCCTGGCCCCTCTGCCTTTAACCCAGGTGGCAGGCATTTTCAGTGCTGTTGCTACGCTCTCAGACCAGAACCCTCTCAGGGACCCCACAGCTTGGACCCGTCTCTGTTTGTCCAGCCCCGCCCCTTCAGGCCAGCACAGGTGTGGTGAAGTTTTCAAAAAAATGAAAGGAATAGTTCTGTGAAAGATCAGTTATACACAAGTTTCCTTGTACCTCACATATAGTACAAGTGGTTCTTTTTTTAGGCTTTGAGGCTACGCTAGCATGTCATGGAAGCTTATTACCAGGCCAAATAGCATGCTAACACGCTTATATCATTGCTTCAAGCTTGGTCCATTGAAATAGACTTGCTTATGTGGTTTCTGACCGTGTGTGAACATAATGTTATCAAAAAACAGACAAATGTATGTTACAAAGCTAAAAACAGTAGCAGCCATTCGGATGGCTGGAACGCGCAGAGTGTCTTAGAAATATAAACAGGTAACAAACATGTATCTGCCGACTGACAAGGGACAAACTATAAAGTGCAGCGACGGCCTTGAAATAACCATTAATCAAGACTATTTCAATTGGACAATGGAAGTCCTATTCAAAAACTATTGAAACGATTTTGAAACGATTTTTTTGAAACAATACTGCAGGAAATTATCTTGAATCTTTCATTTTTAGGTATATTTAATATTTAATATCATCATGAGATTGTTATAAGAGTAGATTCAATAGTGATGTTATCAAGTGAAAATCTCTGATAAAGCGACTTAAGGGAAAAACATCTAGATGTAAGTTGAATGACCTGTTCTTATAACAGAATAATATTCTTATAACAGTCTCATAATAAAGCATATTGGAGTTATTAGCTAGATTTAGGATGATTTCACAACATCATTTTTTATATGCAAATATTTGGCCACTTCTGCTCAAACTGCGTTTTGTTGATAATGAATACACAGTTCTATACAAAAAGGACACACTTGTACACCTTGACGCACCTGAATTAAAAAAAAAACAAAAAAAACCCCAAATATATATATATATATATATATATACGTATAATTATATATTATATATGTATGCTCTTCAAAAGTTGGTACATTTTATATTTTAAAGTCAGCGAGTAGATTTTGTGAAATGAACTAAGTGTGAATAGAAGTTTGCAGGATTTTAGAAAATATAAATATTTTATCGTAGAATAAATTTTAGTTTGTTTGCATACAGCTATATATTGATTTCTCTGCCGTGTCTCTGTCTTACTGTTAATATGCTTGTGCTCAGAGAGGACGAGGCGATAACCACGCGCGGCCTTCGAATCAACAAGCACTGTGTCAGCAAGGGAATAGAGGCGGAGCCACACTTCCACGCACAGAAAGGGCGCCTGGATCAGACACAACTCACAGTTCTACAGTGTAAACCTCCCGGCATCCGTAGAGCAGTGTTTCTTCATCCAGCTCCTGGAGACCCACGGCCCTGCACAAGTTTAACACACCTGCTTTACCTGAGCTGTGCGTCATCAGGAGCACAAACGGTCAGAACACATGCATGGAAAACCGCTCTGCTGTATTTGCTTTGAATGAACATAGGATGGCAGTGTTGTGCAAAGGAGGGAGCCCAGGGCTCCCGGGCTGCTCGGTTTGAGGTGTGTGAGAGTCAGAGAATAAATAAAAAGCATTTTACAGCTGCATTCGCGTTGAACCCTCTGAACTTATGAAAACATCCACGTCAGCAAATCAGGTTCACGTACGCAACAGTGGCCAAACTGAGAGGTTGTTTTGCCGACTAGGATTTAGACTCGTAACATGGAGGACAGGGACAAAACCCTGAGAAATCTGACCTTTAAAAGTTCACGTCCTCTCCCCGCTCCTTCGCATCCCCAGCACGGTTTCAGCCGGACACCAGAAGCCGTACATTTCACTCGGAGCTTGGTTGTCATGGCGACAGGTCTGAATGATGGCCTCTGAAGTCAAATCTCAGAGCTGTCGCTGCTTGAGGCAGTTTCAAAGATCATCAGGTGTTCGTGACTCAGTATTACGCTACACTTTAGACCTACTTCCTTTATTTATTTATTTATTTGTACGTACAGAATGACCTTGCATTCTGTCCCTCCTAGGAGACGCATCTTCACATCGATTCTCTTATGATTGTAAGTGCTCTTAAATTCATCGCCTTTCAAGGAGCTGAACAATAACGGCTCGCTTAACCCGGTAAAAGGGAACCTGGGGAGCGAAGGAGCGCAAAGGCCTGAGTTTCCAGTTCTAAAGAGCATTTTGAGTGATAGCGGATAAAACGTTTTTCATCAGAAACAAGAGCATTATATTGTTTTTCCCGCAACGCTGCACGGTCCTTCCATGACAAAACACCCCAAGACGTTTTTAAAAGCACTTCTGCGCTGTTGTAGGTTAAATATTGCATTAACATGTCTTTAATGCAGTGAAGTCTCAAGAGGCAGTTTCTCCAAGGACATCTGTAGGCTTGAGAGACCTGCGACGCCTTTGTTTTCCCTCATCAGAAGGAGACTGTTCACTTTCATGATGTCTATGTACACAAACTGTTTTGAGCAGAATTCATATTCAGAGTCTCAGATTCTCTAAAGGCATTGTAACAAAAGTACTGTGTTTAATTCTAAGGGATAAAGAGACATGAAATGGTCAGTTAAAACTGAATACAAGGTGTCAGGCAGCTGGTAGCCTAGTGGTTAAGGCATTCGCCCTGCGATCAGAAAGACCAGGTTTGAGTCCCAAGACCGCTAGGCACCACTGAGGTACCCTGAGCAAGGTACCGTCCCACACACTGCTCCCCGGCGCCGTGTTCCTGCTGCCCCCTGCATCACTTGGTGAATGGAGGAAGAATTTCGTGCTGTTCACACTGTGTGCTGTGGTGTGTTCACGAATGATCACTTTCACTAATCCGTTCCTTCGTCAGTGATGTTAGTCGAAGCACACACCAGCCGTAGTTAATTACTGATCCTAACACAGCTATAAAATCATAAAAACACAACTAAGCCACAGAGAAAGGAAAACCAAAATTGTTTAAATATGTATATTTAACGTATGTATAGCCGCCGTGTTATACATATATTAAAAACAGGATACTGTATTTAAACACTATATATATATATATATAAACCTTTTTTGCATATTTGTATTATATATAGTACGTCTGTGTGAATGGGTGGAGCTAAACTGCCTTAGACTGCTGGTATATGAGTGAGTTTTTGCGAGATCACAAAAACACATGACTCAAAACAGGCAGTTTTTAAATAAGTTCCATAAATAGACTGTATGAACAGCAGAGGAAACCGTACATTTCAGACCTAACAATGTTTACATTCTACATTCCTCAACAATTGTTTTTCCGTGATCCACACCCTTTAATACGGTTGTGACATGATATTATGAAACGTTGTTTCCTTAGGCAGTGCACTTGTGAGGGGAAACTTTTAGAAACTGTTTCAGAAGTCTGTTTTTTTTCACTACCCCTGAATTACTAACAGCAATTACATTTTCGCATCTTTACTATTAAATTATGCAGGAAAGCTGGTGGAGTCCCAGACCTAAACCCTCCACCAGCTTTCCACCAGCTTTACTTTCTTCATATTTTATAAAAATTTTTCAAGACATTACATTACATAGTTTTACAATCAAAGGGATACAGAAGATAAATATACACTTGCATGTAAAAGTTCAAAGAAGCTCACAAGTCCATAAAAGTCCAGTGGAGAATCATCTACGAACGACACAGACATGGAGAGCAGCGACTCTAACCGAGCGGAAGTGGTGGTTCAGGATTCGAGTACCACGAAGCAGGAAGGTCCACATTCTGAGATTCCTTTAGGATCTATGGTTTCCACGGACACATACCGTCATAATGTGGACGCTCACGTCGGAGGAGAGACACTGAAATCCTCGAAGAGAAGAAGGAAAAGAACTCCTACAAACGTAAGTGTTAAGAAAAAAAATCAGAGAATGATTTATAGAATGTGGATATGTTAATATCAAAATGCGACCTTTCCACAAGCTAGGCGACCTATTGCGTGGCTATACAATAAAACTTTGTGGTGATTTTAATATAATTATTGATATTAAAGATCGAATTCTAGAAAGAAACATTGCAATTACAAGGGAAGGATTTTATTGATTTTATTTATTTATTTATTTTTTAATAATATGTGTGAAGTTCACGGGCTAAGAGATGTGTTTTAGGGTGTTGTTTCTTTTAGATGTAGGTTTTACACGTTTAGACACAAATTTTAAAACTAGAACTGAAGAAAATTAACGTAAGTATAGATGTAAAAGTAAGTTCTTATAATACACAGTATCTGGTAGATCTTGATCGCCTGGGTGTAAATACAAATATTAATATAGGTGCAAATTATCAAAAAGGGTTTTGGACATTGACTATTTCAATACTTAAAAACCCATTAGTACAAACTGACTTGTTTAAAGAAATTGATAGAATATTTGAATTAAAAGATATTACTAAAGATAACAGTGAATTTTGGGAAGTTTTAAGGCACAAAGTAAATGATTTTTTTTTAAAAGAAAAAAAAAATGTAAATCACGGATAATTAACGTTGAAAAGTAAATAAAATATAAAAACACGATGTCCCAATATATTCAACTAAAATCAAATAAGGATATCAACGAAAAAAAGGGAAAGTCAGTTTTGGAAACCTTGAAAAAGAAAATTTTGATAATGACATTTTATGTTCATTATAGATACGGGCTGGTATTCATAATGAGGAACTCAAGCTGTAAAATAACGATTGACCATGTCTTTTACATAGTGATGTTGTTTTGTTTTTAAAAAAAAAAAAAGGGTTTGACAGATTTATGTAGGAAGAGATCTATGGGCATGCTGTTTCAAGATCCTTCGGAGTGGACCTTTATGGACTTGTGAGCTTCACCTTTCTTCTTTGGATTTTGTGTGAGTGTATATTTTCCTTTTTATTGTGTTGTCCTCCTTTGATATTTGTAAAAATTTTGTTATGTGATGTTTTGAAAAATGTAACAAAATATTGACCTCTACCGGCCACTGGACGAGACATTACAATCTTCTGCACGGACCAATTTTAAAACCTATATATTAAGACAGACCTTCATCTTAAAACTAGTGTAAGACAGTATCTCAGCCAGTGGGGAGAGTATTCATAACTATCCCATGTAACAACTGTATGTGATGTAACTCATCAGATGCTCCATTCACCGCCACTGGCAGGTTCACCGCCAACGGTAGGTTTC
This sequence comes from Nannopetersius ansorgii, assembly GCA_037974605.1. NCBI lineage: Eukaryota > Metazoa > Chordata > Actinopteri > Characiformes > Alestidae > Nannopetersius > Nannopetersius ansorgii. The sequence goes on from JBBPDE010009193.1 coordinate 9,399, forward strand.
TCTAAAACATGCTCTCTGAATGATTTTATTTTCATCTTAATTAGTTTATTATGCAGAAAGTCTGAAATGATGGTCAATTTACTGTTCACAGAGTACAACAAAGCACTCAGCTTTGAGAAACGTGGCGGTCAGTCGCCTTCACGGGCGGTGAAGAAAAGGTTTAAACACGATTTCATAAACATCACTTTACTACTCTAATAAATCCCGAAAGCAGGTACGCATGGAAGAATGAAAACATAGTTCTGTGGGGCCCTGTAAAACAAGCATAAAGGATCTTCTTTGACACGTTACTAGATGTTTCGCTCTGTATAGAGGGTAACGAGGACGGCTGAGGCATTCGGCCTGTAAAGCAAAAAAGGACAGATATATTGTGTCCGAAATGATTTTTGTCTATGGAAGTTCCTGGCTCAGGATTTGGATTTGGAAAGATATCAGAGCAGTCCTAGCCTTTGCTGACCCTCAGCAGTCTGAGCCTTTGTGTGGTGCAGTGATTGATGATTGATAGCTCAATTGGAGCGAGGAGCAAAACGATCTAATCTGCTCTCCTCCCAGCCTCAATGTTTGACCTCTATTCAACTTTGTGCCGTGACCACAGGAGGCCATTTGACCCTTGTATCTCCTGCATTAACTAGGAAAGTGTGTGATGTAAATACAGCTTAAGTAATTCTGTGGTTGCTGTAGTATTTCTAGTTAAAAGGATACAAGTCATCGGTTGCTATGGTGTCTCTGGTGGTTTCTAGGGTGTTGGTAAGTGGGTGAAATGGTGTTCCAGGTGGTCCAAGGTGTTTCTAAGTGAATACTATGTTATCCCACATCTTTGAAGGCTGTCGGGAGTGTATTTGTTTTATTTTGATTTTAGGTTGCTTCCAAAATTCCTATGGAAAATACTGATTTGGAACCATGCTGTTAGCTGAAAGTAGGCAGATTGTTAACTGTTATTTACATGATGACTTTGTTAAATGATGATAGTTGTAAAATGCTACAATACTTCATACGTGCTACTGCTGGGCTTTATACCCAAGTCTTGAAGCACCACTCTTTTCTTCATATTTAGCTTCCAAAGCTTCCAAATACAAATTTCTTGTATTTTAATGCAGTCTTGAGGAAGGCCCTGCGGCCCGGGGGTCGGGGGACCACTGGTATAGAGGAGTTCGTTCAAGGGTTTTGATTGATTCGGCACAAGAATTGTTGATTATATTCATATATGCTGGGGTTTATGGGTGCGAGGCAGAGACTCACCACTGGCAGGGTGCCAGCCCACCGCAGGGCACACACACACACACACACACTCACACCTGTGGTCAGACCCTGGAGGAAACCTAGACAAGGACAGGGCCAGAATTCAGCCCCCAGCCCTGGAGGTGTGAGGCAACAGCGCTACCCACTGTGAGGCCTAAGTACACAACAATTAAAACAATTACCATTTTTCTCTTAATAGCTAGAATAAATACTAATTATTTAAATAAGGGTTCACACCACCACCATTATAAAGACATCTGAGTGGTTGTTTTTCTAGAATAAACCATTTCACATTGAAAGCACCTGAATTCACCTCTCAGCCATAAAATTTGAGAGAAAATCGGTCCAGTGCCATTTCACGCTGTAGATACTGGCGGACTGTACTGCATCACACAAGCTGAATACGGAGACCTACCATTCAGTCTTAATAAGTCTGTAATTGGAATCAAATACTGCATTTATACAGGAGGGAATTAGTTTGAGTCCTGGCTTCACTTCATAAAACAAAACCTGGTCAGGTTCAGGGCCTGGACTGGAGGAGTCGTAGAGGGCAACTGCAATTAGAAGCTTAAGTGCTTTCGTTTGCTTCCAAATCCAGCTGACTGTGTAATATTTCATTTTCAAAACAGTGTGTGAAAAAACATGAGGAGATTAGGCAGAGAGGAGCTGTAGGTCTGAGTTGGGTCTGTTAGGGTGTCAGGAGAGCAGGTGCTCTCAGAAGA
>JBBPDE010009213.1:0-11359 GCA_037974605.1 Nannopetersius ansorgii
TGCAGTGAGGTATTGTCATTGTGTCAGAAGAGTCCAGTAGTCCATTGTGAAGAGTCCAGTAGTTGTGGTGAGTGTACGCTGCTGTGTGCAGAATATCAGCAGTTCAGAAGCCGGATGGCTTGTGAATAAAAACTGTCTCCGCATCTGTTGGTGCGGGTCTGGATGCTCCTGTAGTGCTGGCCTGACGGCAGGAGTGAGAAAAGTCTGTGGCTGGGGTGGCTTAGATCAGAGAGGATCTGCAGCATCTTCCTCCTACAGCGCTGACTGTACAGGTCCTGGATGGCTGGCAGTTCAGTCCTAGTGATGTGCTGTGCTGATCTGACCACCCTCTGCGGAGCTTTGCGGTCCAGAGCGTTACAGCTGCCATACCAGGTGATACAACCAGACAGAATACTCTCAAAGGTGCATCGGTAGACGCTGGTGAGTATTTTGGAGTCCATGCTGAACCTTCTCAGGCGCCGTAGAAAGAAGAGCTGATGTTGATGCCTAAGAATCTGAAGCAGCTGACTCTGCTCCCTGGATGTGGACGGGGTGTTGCCTCCTCCCTGCAGTCTGCTGTAGTCCACGATGAGCTCCTTGGTTTTGCTGACATTGAGCATCTCCATCAGAGATGCAGCCGATGATGGTGGTGTCGTCTGCAAATTTGATGATGGTGTTGGAGCTGTGTGTTGCTGTGCAGTCATGGGGGGAACAGGGAGTACAGCAGGGGGCTGAGCACACATCCCTGGGGGTCCCCAATGCTAAGTGTCAGTGTGGAGGAGGGAATGTGGCCGATCCGAACCTCCTGAGGTCTGTCTGTCAGGAAGTCCAGGATCCAGCTGCAAAAGGAGGAACTGATGTTCAGGTCTCAGCGTTTCATGATGAGTGTGGATGGTATGATGGTGTTGAAAGCAGAGCTATTGTCAATAAACCGCATCCACACGTATGTGTTTTTCTGATCCTGGTGTGGGTGGTGTGAAGTGCAATAGCTATTGCATCTTCTGTAGATCTGTTAGACCTGTAGGCAAACTGGAGCGGATCAAGTGAAGCAGGGAGTAAAGATGTGAAAGATGAGGTGAGATGTGCATGCTGCTCTGAACCTGAGACACTGCCTTCAGATCTGGTGATAAAGCTGCCCTGGGAACAGCAAGGACCGAACTGTTCCAGGCTATCAGAGCAGTGAAATTCCACAACCACTTCCAGGACACTGGGGACATACAGTGCATGTGGAAGGTCACCCAGGCCATCAGCAACTACAGGGCATCTCCACCTGCATGTGACAGTGAGACCTCCCTTACAGATGCACTGAATCAATTCTACACATGGTTTAAAGCACAAAATGACATGGTAGCGAGGAAGACCATCCCACCCCCTAATGACCAGGTGCTCTGTCTGATTGTGGCTGATGTGAGGAAAACTCTGCTTAGAGTCAAACCAGGCAAAGCTGCAACATTCCTGGTCAAATTCTCAAACGTTTTCAATATCTCTCTGTGCACCACCATCAGATTCTTAGTGGCCAGTGGCCTGGTTGTTAGGGAGTTGCCCCTGTGATCGGAAATCCCAGGACCGCTAGTGGCCCCACTAGGGTACCCTTGAGCAAGGTACTGCTCCTCGGGTGCTAGAGCGCTGGCAGCCCACTGCTTCACTTGGTGAATCGGGTTAAATGCAGAGAAAGAATTTTACATTGTTCACACTGTGCTGTGTTCGGCATTTATCAGACGCTTTTATCCAAAGCGACTTCCATTCCCTATCTACAGGGGACTGTCTCCCTGGAGCAACTCGAGGGTAGGATTCAAACCCATGAACTCTTGGTCTAGAGGCAAGTATCCTACCCACTACATCACCCCCCCACACCACTTCATATCATCACTGTCCCAAAGCAGTTGTCAGTGTCCTGCCTTGAGGCGTGTAAAATCACACTGGCCCACACTGGCCCCACTACTAATGCTCTACTGATAGAGAAGACATTTTGAGTAATTCAACTTTTTAGTAATTGCATATTCCCTGTAGATTGCTGTTGATTACATAATATATAATGCATTATAAGGCAGAAGCCTAGTTAAGAACACATTATAACAGTTCTATGAAAGATTTTGACTTACAGGATCATTTTCGTATATGAAATTAGTTTGAAGGTCACTTTAGTTTATGGACGCTTATGTCAATGCAAAGTCATCTGTAAGATGAGAGCTTATGATTGTTGACATAAGGTGCTTGCAATTTAAGATTTCCTTTTTAAAGGAATGTGCGAGGTGTGATGGTCTTACCATGTAAACTATCACTATTCATAACTACCGTTTGTATCATACAGACTTCACTTAACTGTGAGTTATTTATCTGTAGTATTTATATCCAGCAGTTGTGTACATGGCATAGTGTACTGAGGTACTGTACTGATCTGTATATTTTATACTGTTCTTGTCTTTGTGTCTCTGTGTGTCTGTGCAGTCATAACATAAGCCATTTCCTCCAGGATCAATGATGTTTTGGGATTCTGACGGACCATCTCCACCGACCCATATCTTTTAAAAGCACGTCTGAATCGGGTCGGACTGGTGTCACAGTCAGGAAGGTAAGGCAGTTCGGCTCTTTATTTTTTCCACTTTTCCACCATCTGAAATTGGCCTGCTGACAGTGGCTTGTCACTGGCTTATGCCTTCATTCGACAGGCGGCTCTGTCTGCAGCAAGCGAACAGGTGCTTCTTTGTTCCTCATCAAATGCTTCGGGCCGGTGAGCGAGGACCCACAGCCATTCCCACACATTAATGAGCCTGCGCTTTGTCCTGAGCAAATGTTTAGATCTTTTGCACTGATTAAACGCTCGGCTGATCTGCAGACTGTTTTGACACGACGTGTTGGAACCGAGTGGTTCTCTTCACATCTCTCTGGGCTCCAGCATTAAGGGACAGGGTGGGGGGTTGGGCTGCATGTAGCAGGGAGGGCGAGAGGCTTTGACCCCTAAAGCTTAGAAATATGTCTGTGGGTTTGAAGCGGAGAAGGGGGATATAACCCAGAATGTCCCTCCACAGTTCTGCCTTGCCAGGGTGGAATGTTCTGGGTGACTGAGGGTATGGTCAGGCCTGGAGGGCTGCGGAGCATTGAGTGTTACCATGTAGCCCAATTGGTTGTTGTTTTAATTAAAGAGTCTGGGCAAGTCATCGTCAGTGAAAGCACCCTCGGGCACAAAAGGATGGGGGACTTCCAAACAGTGAAAATGTCACAGAGTAATTAAAAGTGGTTTCTAGTGCAATTCAAATGATATGTCAATAATAGGACTTTGCTGGGAACAGTCTGAAGTTTTGAAGTTCGGAAGAGGAGTGCGCTTAAAGAGCATGTATACACAGATCACAGACCACTAATACGAATACGGACTTTTTCATTGACCTTATTGCATTGTCGTGGTTATTTTTCCAGTGTATCCTCAGTGTATGACGCCTACGAAGAACGGAAAACACACATACATGGGGTCATATTTAGTGCAAAGTATTTTTCAAGCTTTAAAGTCACCAGAAGACCTTCTGTCTATTGTCATGCTGTATTTGGTATCCTGTCCATTTTAGGAACTCTCTAGGCTGGTTTTCTCTCAGCAATTTTGAAAATTGCAACTATCATGCCCTATGATAAACAGAAATGGTCCACACTTGGTGTTTTGGTGTACAGACATTGGTCCTCAGCTGCACTGAATATTACTCTGCTTTCCTTTTAATGGCTTTGAAAGAAACATCACAAGGCAAGTTTAAATGGGAAAAAAAACAGTCAGAGAAGTACATGAAATATATTCATTCATGTTCACAACAAAAGTCAGGGAATTGTATTCAGAACCTTGTCTTTATTGGTAAAACTGAACAATGACAGACTTTTGAGATAATATGACATAAAAGAACCGTTCGATTTTTAAACATTTCTGCATAAGTCAGCCCTTGAGAGGTAAATGAAGTCATTTGGAGTGGTTTGGCATGAAATGGTTCATTTTAGAGAAAGACTTTCTTTCTATAACTCCTGAGGAGAAGTGTTTGTTTGTCACGTTTGCCTTGTAGCTGTAGTTCTTAACAAAAGAAGCAACATTTGAACACCGACTATGTTTTGTCTACTTTTGGAGTGAGTGGAAAATTATGTACAAAAGATTTTTCACTGTTCCTTTAACTCGATTTTATCACTGGGCAGTAAAAGCTGTTTATTTTTATCCTGTTTAGAATTTTCCATAATCTCGTGCCTTTGAAACCTGTTACCCTTGTTCTGTTAAATTAACTTTACAATTAAGTGAGTGAAAGTGACCATTTATCATACGTGATGTCATCATTTTGGTGTCGTCCAAAATGTCTTGATCTCCTAAAGCACTGGAAGTAAGGGGCCATCTTAACTCAGTTATTAAAAGACATGTCCCAATACTTTTGTGCAGTAGTGCATGTCCTATTAAATACATCTGGCTGATTAAACTCAGCAAAGTTACATCTGTAGCGGCCCTGTCCAGGCTGTTTCTCTACCTTTAGCCCAATGAGTACTGGGATGGACTCCAGCACTCTTCGGGACCCTGATTAAGGATAAGCGGCTCAGATAATAAACTAACGCATTAATGTCTCTACTGACATTAGCTGTGTGATTACAGGAACGTTTCCGCAGATGTATTTCTGTGACCAACACTATTTTAATGCACTAATTGCTCAGCAAAGGTTGTTTGAAAAAGTTGTAACTTCATCTGATGTATCAGTAAGGTTTTTTTTCCTCTAGCCCCTAATTTTATTTTAATACCTGATTTATTATGACGTACCAGTTGCAAAAGACATTCATCATATGAGTGTTAGTGCCTGGCTCCAGTAGTAAGGGGAGCCTTAGAAAATCACCACCCTGAGGCCTTAATCTGGCCTTGGTCTCGGCTATCAGACTTTGGGCAGCCATTTCATCCTGTTAACCCTTCTCTATGCACAAAAGGGTTAAAAATGAAATATCCGTTGAAAGGGTCAGACTCTGGCTTTAACACTGTCTAAACACCACCATGTGCGGCAGAGTCTTCTAACTCACCTCTTACCATTTGCTCTGTCATTAGACAGATAATGATCAGCCATACAGAAGTAATACAAATGGTTTTCAGTGATGGGGTGAGTCCTGCATGGAGGCAGCTAAGAGCCAGAAACTATTGATGAATCAGTCAGGACATTCACTGTAATGCACATCTGGGGGATTACCTCACTCTAGATGCTGAAGGCTCTAACAGCAACGAATGGCTTTTACAATTTAGGAGGTAAACAGTTCCACACTGTTTACATTGGAGTCATCAATCGAGAATTCTGCAACAAGAGAAACACAGAGGGGCAGGCTTTGCAGACTTCTTTATTATCCAGGGACATTTTCATGACACATTCCTTTGAAAACATAGGAGACAGTGTTTATACCTTCTAAATACGAACATTGTAATGTTCTTGTGGTGTTTAAACCTGATGTAGGTGCACTACTCAGATAGGTGCACTATCTGAACAAAAGTATTGGGACACACCTGTTTTTCAGGCTTTTCAGGCTGTCTGGGCCTCTTACTTCCACTTAAGGCGATCTTAATGTTTTAGTAGACCAAGACGTTTTGGCCCAATCTATGCAACTTTGTAGAAAATCTATAGAAAAAATCTATAGAATCTATAGAAAAAATCTATAGAATCTATAGAAAAAATCTTTTCTATTCCAGCATGGCTGTACCCCAGTGCACAAAGCAAGCTCCATAAAGAGATGAGTTCGGTGTGGAAGAACTAGACTGGCCCATACAGAGCCCAGACCTCAACACCATCCAACACCTTTGGTATGAACTGGAACGGAGACTGCAGGCAAATCCAAAAGAATGGAAGCTGTTAAAGCTGAAAAGGAGGGACGGACTCCGTCTTACAGTCTATGTATTTCAAAGCAATGCCATTTAAGTCCCTGTTGGTGTAATGGTCAGGTGTCCCAATATTTTGCCTCCGTTCACTCTGACTTAGTAGCTGCTGTCCCACATACTGTATCACTTTGACACTCCAGGGTAAAAAAAATGCTCTAATAACATTATAAATTGTAACGTAGAACAGTATCTCAACATAGGCAGCTCGTGGCCTAGTGGTCAGGGTGCTCACCCTGTGATCAGAAAGACGTGGGTTCAAATCCCAAGACTGTTAGTGGCGCCTCTGAGGTTCACTTGAGTAAGGTATCATCCCCACACACTGCTCCCGGGTGTTGTGTTCCTGGCTGCCCGCTACTTCACTTGGTGGATGGGTTTAATACAGAGAAAGAATTTCATGCTGTGGGGTGTTCACATATGACAGAATGGTCGCTTTAAAATCTTAAAACACATGACAGAGGAAAGATCGAAATATAATCGTAGACTATTGCATAATCCCATTACCAGTATTTCTATTCATTTCTATATCAATGTCATTTAATGTGTATATACACATGATTATCTCAGACCCATATGGTCTAGACATGAAGACCATGAAGTGTTTTCATGTATTCAGATGAAAACACACAGTGGTGCTTCTACTTAAGCAATTCACAGCAGGCAGCCATGTGAGGACAACTGCTTTGGACAACGGCATTGTTTTTTTCAGAGGGCCTCTGCAACATTTCAAGGGTTGTTCAAGCCTCTTGAAATCATGATCACTTGCAACATTATTCATGTTTGTTTTTTTCTTTCATTTGCATAGGTTGCTCTGTAATTCTGCACCAGTCCATGCAGCAGTTACAACAAGAAACTAGTTACATTTACTTATATCCATGTATAAACATGTATAGGGAATTAAACCATTATTGTGTTTAATATCATATTAGTCATGTTTTTACCAACAAAGTATTTAAAAATGAAAAAATTAAAGTGAAAGTGACCACACAGTGTGAACAGCACAAAATTCTTTCTCTGCATTTTATTCATTCGCCAAGTGAACACAGCGCCCAGGGAGCAGTGTGTGGGGATGGTACCTTAATCAAGGGAAACCATAGAGGTGCCACTAGCAGTCTTGGGATTCGAACCCATGACTTCCTGATCACAGAAATGTACATCTATGAACTATCTGTGTGAACTAAATTTATGAACTAAATTTGTATCTAAATATGTATTTTATTTATTTATTTCACAGGAGGAAAATGTTTGCGTTTAATCCATTTAATCCACTCACCAAGTGAAGCCAGGAACACAGCGCCCAAGGACCTTCCTGGGATTTGAACCCATGACTTTCTGATTGCAGGCCAAACTCCCTAAATACTAGATCACCAGCTCCCCAAAGAAGCAGGGAAGAGTGCCCTCCACTACCAGAAATTATGCAGCCAGGATTCTGACATTTAGGGAACTGACAGGGGTCAGCACAGCTGGAGTGCCATGTCTGAGCCTCACCCTGCATGAACTACCTTCCTGATCATGGCATCTTCCCTGCCAGGTAAGAAGTGTGAGGGGACGGTTCCTTACAAAAGGGTACCTCAGTGGCGCCTTTGGCAATCCTGGGATTCAAACCCAGAACCCCAGTGTGTTCACGCATGACTATAGTAAATTCTGTTAGTAAATTCTGATCACGGGGCAACTCCATAACCACCAGGGCATCAGCTGCCCCACACCTTTTATTGTTTATATATTAGATTATAATCACATCCATATCATAAATAAAGTAGTTATGAGACATAAAATGAGCAACAGTGGGCTGTTATAGCTGATGAAGATTATGTGTATGTTGTATATTATGTGTATGTGTATGCTGAATTCAAATCTGTGTTAGTTGGTATAATTTAATATTACTCATAATTCAAAAAGTTGATTTAACTGAAAAAAACTGAATGCAGACCCGAAATCACCATGAAAACGGGTTTAGAAAAGTGTGTTGTCGTTTATGTTGACCAGTGTAATCAGAACCCACTGTGAGTTTTAACAGTGTACACGAATGTAGGATCACTGTTTGGCAAGCAGCAGATCATTATTACAATTTTGTGTAAAACGTTATAATGCATAATTGCATACTAATTATTTTGAAATAGTTTATGACCTAATTAATAATAATGACTAAATACATTTCAAACCATTTATAAATGTTTTATATGTGTAATGTTACTGCAAAGTGGTACTTTTCCCCCACTTCGTGTGAGAGTATTTTTCACAATAAAAATAAATCCAATAAAGTGTACTGTTCAGGTCAGTTGTGCACCTTAAAGGTGTTCAATAGTAAAGTACATTCACAATTCCAAAGTGAAAGGATGCTTTTTTTAAAATAACTTTTTATTATGCCATTTTTTAAACAGAGGTTTTTGGAGACATACAGTCCTGTGCAAAAGTCTTAGGCACCAGTGAAAATAATATTTAAAAGTGTTTAGATGAAAAGTGAATATTTCACATGAATATTACTAAATATATCACTGTGTTGGAAGTCATGTATCACTTTCCATCAGAAACCTGGTTTTATTCAGTCAGTCCTTTGAATTGGAATTTCACGAATCCGGAACCGAACCTGTGTTCTCCTCACCAGCTCACAAAAACTACTTTTTAATTATTTTTACAAATCTTTTTACTGCTTGCTTGTTTGTTTGCGTTTGCACACAGCCCACCAGACCGAACCACTCGGATCTCATAAATGTGAGCGTTTTCTCGATGAAATATTGAAGCCAGTCTGACTGATAGCACGCGAGGCGGAAGGAGCTCGATGAATAAATGAAAAGCCTTTTGAAACGGGTTGCGTGCGCATGCGCTAGGCTCCACCATGGGGGGCGCGTGCCCACCTGACCGCTGGCTGGGGCGCGCGCGCGCGACTCCTGCTCTGTCGGGCGCACTTAAAGACGCGCAAAGTGTCCAAAAGTTTGCGCTTTTAAAGCTCTGCAGTCTGGAATAAAGCACAGAACGCATGTTTAGGTATTTTTCATTAATTTCATTTATTTATTAAGTTTTTAGATATTTATTTGTTTTTTTGCGTGTAAACGTGCGCGCTCGCTCGGGTGCTGAAGTGCCGAAAGTTTGGACCGATGTTCAACGGCTCATACCGTCCGCTTAGAGGGAAATAGAGAGAGGGAGGGAGAGATAGAGAGAGAGAGAGAAACATTCACTACTCAGGCTGTGAGATCATTTGAGATATAAATATCTTCTCGCGCCCGCAGACTTGCTCGAGCTCCTGCAGCCCCCGGGTTAAAGCCCAACGGTGCTTTGTGAGCCAGAGGAGCGCAGAGAGAGCAGCACGATGTTGAAAGTGGCCTGACCCGAGAGCCTTGGGGAAGAATGCACGCTCCTCTACTGGTTGTGGTCTTCTCTCAGCTGATGGGCTTCGTGGTGTCCGCACAGGAGGAGGGCGCGTCCGGACGCAGGACCGGCAGGCTTTACTGCAGGGTGGGCATCGGCTTCCACCTTCAGATTCACCCCAACGGGAGAGTCAACGGGAGCCACGAGCCCAGTCACTTCAGTAAGTATCTCACCATCACTCCCTCGGGTCTACATAAACCTGCTCTTATCTGGAAACATCTCGTCTTACCTTTTCTGATAGACATTTCCACACATTTCTTAGGTTTTATGCTTCACTTGTCACTGTGTCTCAGTGTCTGTATGTGTCTGTGCAGTCATTACATAAGCAATTTCCTCTGGGATCAATACACTTTTCTGATTCTGATTAAAATTAAAGGGGGTAAAATGACTGCTAGAAAGTACAATCGTTTCTGAATCCCTAAAAGAACCTTTTAAGTGCTTGATTATTGGAGAACTAGTGTTGTAAGCGAATTGTGTGAGTGTGATGCACCTGTGTGCTATAATAGTAATGTAAAGGTTTTAAGAAAAACCCTTCAGTTAGTAGATAATTATTTTAAAGTTCTTTAACCGTCTAAAAGATTCTTTGGGGAAGTAATTTTGAAAATGGATGACATATGTGTGGCAAAGCTTTGTAAAGTTTTAAGAACATCTGCATAATGTAAACAATCTAGGAAGACCCATTAAATTTGGAACCTTAACATTGCTTGGAAATTTAAAAAGGGTTTTAGCACTGTGAGGAAACTTTGTACGGTTTAAAGACACTTTGTGTAACGCAAAGGTTCTATAAAAAAACCCATAAAATTGGTACAGAACATTATGAATAAAATGTTCATCGCGATTACAAATTTCTTGGTTCTTCTATAGCATCATGAGCTCAACGCTTGTGGACAGGTTCTAAGATATGCCTAAGTTATCTAAGATATAAGTTATAGAAGTAATGCATCATACACAATACTATTTTACCTGTAATTATGGCACTTGTAGGTCCAGCTACTTTTTGCTGAGCTGAAATTTGGGGCAGTCCCGGGCTTTCGTTTGTGGGGTCAAACTGTACGTTATGGATTAATAAAATTTAGGCAATTCTCACATGAGATAAAACACTTTGCATTGACAGACATTTTAATAGGAGAATAATGCCAGTAAGGCTTGCGGCCTGGTCTGAGCTGGTGCTAAGGTTATTAGGCTTTGCCAAAGTGAGCTGAGATGTCCAGGACCAGCAGACTGTGCTACTGCTCCTGACTGAAACGGCTTGTTTATTGGGAGAAACGGAACGCAAAACAGGTGCAACGGCTCAGATGAGAATGCGATTTGGTAGAGAACCAGAATGACTGCCATCAATAGCATGCCATGCACTGAATTGTTGTTAATGGTTGTATGTTTGGGGGACATACCATAGTGTTAAGTCTGTCCAGAGGGACCCGTCTGTAGTAGATCGAACAAAAAACAGAAGGAGTCCCTCAGAATAACAACCAAATTGCTTAGAGGTCACTGAGAATTTGAAAGAAAACTACCCCAGGAAATACTCCCAGTCACATAAACTGCTTAGCCCTACACCTAATCCACCTAATACAACTCGGATGCAACTTTAAAAAAACAATGATTATAGTCAAAATACTGCGATAATACTGGACACATAACATTAGGGCCTGGGCTTTGCAGAACCAAAACAATGAGATAGTGTTTCTCCTTTTTGTGGAATGAACTGATGGACTGATCAGAATGATGCCAAATTCATTTTCCGTATGGAATGTAAGTTAGAAGGCTGTTGTTCTCTTCAAAAATTCCAGGGTAATGTAATCCAAGCATGGGCGTCTGATTGTGCGTGGGACTGAATAATGAAGGGATGGCCCACTATGTCGATGTTCGCTTCGGCAAATTGAGCATCTAGCTCAAGTAGATCATTTACTAGCTCAAGTTTATTATTTACTGACAGTTGTTTGTTTATTTGATGATGTAAATTATTAACACTTGTTCACTAAAAATATTAGCTAGCATTTTGGGCAGATGTTGATTAAATAACGTGAAAAATATCACTTATGTTCTGACTCTAAAATATACTGCTCAAAACAATAAAGGGAAAACTTAAACAACACAATGTAACTTCAAGTCAATCACACGTCTGTGAAATCAAACTGTCCACTTAGGAGGCAAGACTGA